>JAODAL010027585.1:0-54687 GCA_025379985.1 Phyllomedusa bahiana | reverse complement strand
GTGGTAATGAAAGGCCATGTGAGGCTGTGAGCTGACCGAGGCCAAGGATGTAGATAGAGAAGTAGTGACCCAGGACTGACCTTAGGGGGGCACCAACGAGTGTGGCCGGTGGGAGGAGGTGGAGCAAGAATGAGAGACGCTGAAAGTCGATCAGTGAGGTACGAGGTGATTCCAGGAAAGACGCCAAGTCCGTGATGCCGAGGAGGAGAGGATTTGTAGCAGGAGGGAATGGTCGAACAGTGTTCAAAGGCTGAGGACAGGTCAAGAGGAGGAAGCACAGAGTAGTGGCATGAGGCTTTAGCAGTTACTAGCTCATTATTGCCTGTGTTAGGCGTTTCGGTAGAGTGGTGGGTCGAAAACCAGATTGTAAGTGGGTCAAAAGAGAGTGGAGGAGAGGTGGGGGACAGCTGAAGATAGACGTGCTGCCTCGAGGAGTTTGGAAGCGAAAGGGAGCAGTGAGATGGGGCGATAGTTGGAGCAGCAGAAGGGGTCAGGGTTGTTTTTTTTAGGATTGGAGTATAGTCGCATGTTAAAAGGCAGAAGGGGAGATGCAGAGGTATTGATAGGTTGAAAGTGATGGGTGAGTGTGGATGATAGAAGCATGAGGTCTGGGGATGAGGTGGGTTGGCAGTGGTCAAGTCTACAGGTATGAGGTGGATTTGGGGACAGTAAAGAGGAGAGCTTGTCTGACGTGACCGTGGGGAAGCAAGTTAAGGGGGATGGCAGGTTGCAAGGGTAAGGAGGGTTGGTGGGGACTGCGGCTGAAGCTTTCTCTGCTGAGGTTGATCTTCTGGAGGGAGTGAATGGCAAAGGTCATCTCTGAAAAAGGAGGAAGGGGAGGAGGTGTGGTGGACGGAGAAGAGAGTGAAGGTTTTGAAAAAATTGTCTGGTGTTGTGGGACGGGGTATATGCGTGTGGTGAAAATAGTTCTGTTTGGCTGAGGCGGTGTGGACTTAAATGTCTGCAGTGAGTGTTTGTATAAGGCTGTCTTCACTTCTCAGCTATGAGGCATTAGGTATTACCTACGTGCCTCATATCTGTCAAGTTACCGCATGGTGCCTTATTTTTAACATTACTGTAGTACCTGTTCACATGTGCCAGCAGGATGGGAGAGGACGATCACTGAGCACTTTCCTCCTCACCTCTCTCCCCCCTCCCCATCATGCTGCATGTACTGAGAGGCAGTGGGCGGGCTGCCAAGTTTCCTTAGGCAAACCCAGACCCTGCTGTCCATCTGTTCTGTAAGCACTGGCCCCCTACTGATTAAGCTCCACCCCCAGCACCGCCCTATAATAGGGAATTCTGGATTGGGTCACTGAGGACCCAGTTACAGTCTCTGCTCTGCATATGCATGAGAGGGGCGGGCCGGCACGTGTTGTGCTCACGCACTCATAGCTGATGCCCTGCTGCTCCTCCCCTCTTCACTTAACATTCACCTTCGCGATGCCCATGCCTGTCACCTATCTCCCCTCCTCACTGTCTCCCGACTCCCGGCACAGTGAGGGGAGGGGAAGAAGAGAGGGGTGCCGCCCTTAATTAAAGCTCGTTATTGCTGTTCTCCGACTTGCAATATGTGCAGCAGAAGCGGAAGCAAAGCAGTGTGGTGAGGGGGCCGGCGGGCCCCCTAGTTCAGGGGCCAGTCGCAATTGAGACCACTGCGACCCTGTAGCTAGCATGTGGCCCCATCTATAACAACAATTTTGGTTTCCACTGACATATACTTTTGAAATTACCAAAAGGCCATTCAAAGTTTTACGGTATCATAGCTTAAAGGGAACCCTGTGACTGAGTTTTTGCCCCCTTGGCTGAGGACAGAACAAAGCTAGTGACAGAATGCAGTTTCCAGTGCTGTGTCCATTTATTCTGTAGATGCGTAGTATTAGAGTATTTATTACGCAATCTGCAGAGTTTTTGGCAGAAATGAGTCAGTTTTTTTCATGCCCGCCACCTGAGGATGGCTCACACCACCTCACAACCTGTTTAAACCTATTACTTTTACTATGTAGAAACATGTGAATAAACCACCAGGTGGGTGTGGCTAGCTTGGGTGGGCAGGGCTAACACCTGCTCCTAAAATAAGATATGGAATAAATGTTCTAAAACAGCCGACTCTTAACACACTAGCTTGTGCTGCCCTCTGCAAGGGGGGATAATCTTTGTTACAGGTTCCCTTTAAGCTTTAAACCCTTAAAGCTGAAAAGTCGTTAATGACCACGAACATTTTTTTTTTGTTTTTGCCTCCTTGCGTTTCAACAGTTGAAACTTTTTTATATTTTTTCAATGAGGTAGTTGTATGAGGCATTGTTTTATTCGGAGACGTTGTACTTATGGAGGGAGTAGGGTAACTTCACTTAAAAATAATTACAGGAATTTCTTTATTTTATTGTTTTTTAAAATTTTTTTTACACCATGACATTTCACACATAATAAACGTGTTAATGTGTAGGTTTTTTGTGTGTGTGTAATATATGCACAATTATTTTTATTAAATATTTTTATTTTATTATTTATTTTTTTATTCATTTTTTTACAATTTTTCTGGGTTTTTTTACTTTTTTTTTTTAATCGCCTGAAGGGAGAGATGTTTTATATATATTTTTTTTTTTTACACTTCGTAATGTATTAGCATATTCATATATGCTTATACATTATAATTAGAGATGGGCGAATTTCCCGAAATTCGGTACTTTCACTTCGCGGATTCTTCGGCAAAAAAATAACTTGTTCCGAATTTACGTCGGACGAATCACGTTAAAAAACAGCTTTTTCCAAGGCTGCAAGAGCCTGCAGGGGCTGTATGAGTTGTTGCATGCATTAAATATGCAGAGGGAGCTTGGTTTGGTCTTCATACAATGTGTGTTGTAGTATGACACGCACATGACTGCCGCCGCTTTAGAATCGCTTCACTATAAACTTCCCTGGGCACTTTAAGAGGGCTCAAAACGTGACCAAAAAAACTGAAGCGGGAATGTAGCTGATAATGTCAGGGGCAGCGCCAGCTGGAAAAAAAAACAAGCTGAGGGCTCAGGTGGCACATCAGTGGACACAGTGTGGAGTCACGGCAGCAGCAGATGAGGTCAGACGTGCCAATGAAGAGTGTGTTGGTCACAGCAGCAGCACAGCAGCAGCATGAGGTCAGACAGTGGCAACAATGACACAGTGTGTAGGTCACGGTAGCAGCAAAAACAGCAGCATGAGGTCAGGACAGTGGACAATGACACAGTGTATAGGTCACGGCAGCAGCCACAGCAGCAGATTGAGGTCAGAACAGTGGCACAATGATATTCTGGCGGTGCAAAAGCAGGAATAGGCCCAGGGTGGGACAATGACACAGTGTGTAGGTCACGGCAGAGCCACAGCTTGCAGATGAGGTCAGAACCAGTGGCACAATGACACCGGTGTAGGTCACGGGCAGCACAGCATGAGGCAGGACAGTGGCACAAGAATTCTGGAGGTGGCAAAAACAATAGTAGCCACAGAGTGGCCATTGACAGTGAGTGGGAGGTGACGGCGGCAGCAGCATGAGGTCAGCCAGTGCACAAATGACATTCTGGAGTGGAAAAACAGGAGTAGGCCACAGAGTGGGACATGACATCAGTGTGGAGTTCACAAGGCAGCATCCACTGCAGCAGCATGAGGTCAGACAGTGGTCACATGACACAGTGTGTAGGTATGGCAGCAGCCACAGCAGCAGCATGAGGTCAGACATGGCACATGACATTCTGGCGGTGGGCAAAAAACAGGAGGTAGGCACAGACTGGGACAATGACACAGTGTGGAGGTCACGGCAGCAGCCACAGCAGAGCATGAGGTCTGACAGTGCACAATGACACTGTGTGTAGGTTACTCGGCAGCAGGCTCACAGAAGCAGCATGATGCAGACAGTGGCACAATGACAATTCTGGTGGTGGCAAAAACTGGAGTAGGCCACTGAGTGGGACAATGACACAGTGTGGAGGTTCACGGGCAGCAGCCACAGCATCAGCATGAGGTCAGGCAGTGGCACAATCACATTCTGGAGGTGGCAAACAACAGGAGTAGGCCCATAGAGTGGGACAATGACACAGTGTGGAGGTCACCGGCAGCAGCACAGCGCATCATGAGGTCAGGACAGTGGCCAATGACACAGTGTGTAGGTCACGGCAGCAGCCACAGCAGCCGCATAAGGGTCAGACAGTGGCACAATGAATTCTGGAGTGGCAAAAAACAGGAGTAGGCCACAGAGTGGGACAATGACACAGTGTGGAGGTCACGGCAGCAGTCACAGCAGCAGGGCATGAGTCAGGCTAGTGGCACAATCTATTCTGGAGGTGTGCCAAAAACAGGAAGTAGGCCACAGAAGTGGGGACAATGACACAGTTTGTATGTCAGGCAGAGTCCACAGCTGCGCATTATGGGAGTCAGGCACTGACATTGACATTCTGGAGGTGGCAAAAACAGGAGTAGGCCCCAGAGTGGACAATGACACAGTGTGGAGGTCACGGCCGCAGCCACAGCAGCAGCATGAGGTCAGGCAGTGGCACATCACATTCTGGAGGTGGCAAAAAAGGAGTAGGCCAAAGAGTGGGACAATGAAACCAGTGTGGAGGTCACGGCAGCAGCTCGCGCAGCATGAGGTCAGACAGTGGCACAATGACACAGTGTGTAGGTCACGGCAGCAGCCACAGCAGCAGCATGAGGTCAGTCAGTGGCCACAATGACATTCTGGAGGTGGAAAAAAAAACAGGAGTAGGCCCGAGTGGGAAATGGACACTGTGTGGAGGTCACGCAGCAGCCACGCAGCAGCAGGAGGTCAGGCAGTGGCCCAATCACATTTGGAGGTGCAAAAACAGGAGGAGGGCCCAAGAAGTGGGACATTGACTACAGTGTGTGTCACGGCAAGCAGCACAGAGCAGCATGAGAGGTCAGACAGTGGCCAACACATTCTGGTGGGGTGGTAAAAAACAGGAGTAGGCCAAGAGTGGGACAATGACCCTGTGGTGAGGTCACGGGCAGCTAGCCACAGCAGCAGCCCTGAGTGAAGTCCAGGACAGTGGCACAATGACACAGTGTGGAGGTCACGGCAGCAGCCACAGCAGCAGCATGAGGTCAGACAGTGGCACAATGACGAGTGTGGAGGTGGGTGGCAATACCAGTCCCTGGTAAAGATGGTTGGTGGCAGATGGAGAAAACTGTCAGCAGATGTGTGGCATCAGGCGGGTGGCGGCATCAGAATAGTGGCTGAGGCAGGTAGTTTGAACCCAGACTCATTTCTCACAGTTTGGGTGAGGCGTCATGGCTGATGTAGTCTGACGCCTAAGGCATTGGTGTGTGGAAATCCGTGCCGATCCAGCCTGATTCATCTTGACAAAGGTCAGTCGTTCCACATTTCCCGTGGACAAGCGGGTTCTCCTTGGGGTAACGATGGCCCCCGCCGCACTGAACACCCGCTCTGATGCCACACTACTGGCCGGGCAGGACAGCTTCTCCACTGCAAACTCGGCAAGTTGCGGCCACACATCCAGTTTGGCTGCCCAGTAGTCCAGCGGATCTTCTAACTGGGGTGGCAGAGTGCTTTCCAAGTAGGCCACCACCTGTTGGTTCAGGGTCTGCTCTAAGTCCTGCTGCTGCTTGGGACTGCCCTCCTCACTAGGCGGGTGAAGGAAGCTGCTCATCAGTGACTCCAGACTTAGGTTGCTGCTGATGGAGCTGGTACTGCTCCGACCCCCCACCTTCCCCGGCAGCGCGCGGCATGTAGTACGTGAGCGCTGAAGAACCCCCGGTCAGACCTGTCAGAGGAGGGACGATGCCGCACATAGGCAGCGGCCAACTGACTACGGAGGATTTCCCTATAGTATTTGAGTTTGTCCTCCCTCTCAATAGCTGGGAAAAAGGCTCCCATTTTGGACCGGTAGCGAGGGTCCAATAGGGTGGAGAGCCAGAAGTCATCCCTCTGCCGGATGCTGACTATTCGGCTGTCACTAGCCAGGCAAATCAGCATGCTGCGGGCCATCTGCAAAAGTGACTCCGAGGGGCTCCCTGCCTCCATCTCCACTGTATACTGCCACGGTGCTTGCGGGTCATCTGCCTCGTCTTCCTCATCTCCATCTACCTCCTCCAGCTGCTCCTGCTCCTCCTCTCTTGTCACCTGGGTAGAAAATCCACTCATTTCACCAGACAATGCTTCTGCTCCAATGTCCTCCCCCCTCCTTCCATTTCAGTCCCCACCGGACTCATGTGGCCGCGAGATGTAGTGCCACGTCTCCAGTCCCTGCCAGACAGATTTTTCAGCATCTGTTCCAGGACATGAAGCAGTGGATGACGTTATTCATCCCGTAGTCCTGGCGACTGACAAATAACGTGGCCTCCTCGAATGGCCTCAAAAACGGCAGGTGTCACGCATGAGCTGCCACTGGCTGACATCAAAGTTACACAGGGGAGTACTCCTGTCCGCCTGGATCATCAAAAAATGTTAATGGCCTTTCTCTGTTCATACAGTCGGTCCAACATGTGCAGGCTGGAATTCCAACGGGTGGAAAACATCGCATATCAGAGTGTGTTGGGGGAGGCCGTTCTGCCGCTGCAACTCGAGGAGGGTGTTCCTGGCTTTGTAGGAATGGATGAAGTGCATGCACAGTTTCCTGGCCATTTTCAGAATCTTCTGAAGATCGGTGGAAGACTTCAGGAACCTTTTCACAACCAGATTGAACACGTGCGCCATGCAGGGCGCATGGACCATCCTCCTCGGTGCAGCGCGGACACATGTTACTCCCATTGTCCGTCACCATGGTTCCGATTTGCAGTTGGCGCGGAGAAAGCCACACATCGATTTCTTGCTGCATGACGCGGAGCAGTTCCTCCCTGTGTGACTTTCGTTCGCCGAGGCAAGCCAGGTGTAGAACTGCGTGACACCGCTGTGCCCTACACATGTGGTATGATGGAGCAGTACTTGTGGAGGCTGAGATGGTGGTGTGGTGGTGGAGGAGGAGGAGGCGGACATTGGCGCAGGAGCTGCAGTTTGACAAGTGGAGGAGAAAGCGGCGTCTCCTGTCCAAGTTGTGGTTGCCTGGGCCGGAAGACATTCACCCAGTGGGCCGTAAAGGACATGTACTGGCCCTGACCGTAGTTACAGCTCCAGACGTCCGCGCTGCCGTGCACCTTGGAACACACGATAAGCTCAAGGACTGGCCACCTTCTGTTCTACATATTTATGAAGTTCTGGTAATGACTTTTTGGAAAAAAATTACGGCTTGGAACTCTCCATCTCGGCTCGGCACAAGCCATTAGTTCTCTGAACGGTGCAGAGTCCACCATTTGGAAAGGGAGGGACTGCAGCACCAACAACTTGGACAGGAGTACGGTCAGCTGCTGCACCTTAGGATGGTTGGACGCATACTGTTGTCTCTTTGCAATCGCCTCGCTGAACGACTGCTGGCGCCATGAGTAGCGAGGAGCAGGAGCATCTGGACCGGGAGATGATGTCAAAGAGAAACAGCTCCCTTCTGCAGAGGTGGTGGAGCCTTGACTGGCTGCAATGGCATGCGTGCCACTGGGCGCTGCTGCTGTTGCTGCGGCGGCAGGATGGACCACCACATCTGAGCCACGTTTCTCCCAGGCCACCGGATGGTGACGCTGCATGTGTTGACCTAGGGCCGTGGTGCCAACGTTAGCTCCCTGGCCACGCTTCACTTTCTGCCTACAGATTCTACATATTACCATATTCGGCTCCTCCGGTGTCTTAGCAAGAACTGCCACACCGCCGAGTATCGGATTTTACCGCCAACGCTCCGCACTGAGTGACTACTGCCGCCGCTGCCTCGCTGAGCCCCTGTGCCGCTACTTTCTTGGACCTGCGAAGCGGGTTTTTTACCCCGTGGCCGCTTGGCTCCCGACCTCACACTGCTGCTATCCTGCTGACTCACGGCCTACACAACCACTTGCTGGCTGCGCCGCTGCCTGACGCGCAAGCTGACGCCCTCTTCTCCTGACGATGATGAAGCCCTTGCCTCACCCGGCTCCCAAGTGCGGTCGGCTACATCATCATCTATTTGTGTTTCATCGTCACTGCTGTCCTTATCACCGGTCTTGGTATGCAGAGGCTGACCCCTCACAACATGACCTCCCATGCCACTCTCAACATCTATACTTTGCGATCTACTGCAAGAAGCAGGGGATATTGGCCCCATTTCTTCGCTGCCATGTAGCTGTGACTGCCCTCCTTCAAATTGTTCATCTCGCTATAAAGTGTCGCTGAGCCCAGACCACATAGTAGATCTCTGGGTGAGGGAACGGGAGGACAGAGGCGGGTTGAGGCAGGTGCGGGCCGCTGACCGCTCCCATGCCATGCCAACCTAAGGGTGTGTCTGACAGTCCCACCGACTCTTGGCTGGTGTTGTCAGATGTCATTTGGGAGGAAGTGATGACCTAGTCAACCAATCAAGAACCATTGGTTGCTGAACAAACACACGGCCACTAGATGACAGCGGCAGATGTGGGCCTCACCAGAGTGACCCCTGCTGCGCGTCCCCTTGCTGTGCTGGGACATGGGCTGGGGGGAATTGGGAAAGTTTGTGCCTCTGCCACTCGCAGGTGAAGAGCCTGCCACTCTTGTCCTGACATACTGTTTGTTCTAAAATGTACAGAACTGTTTTGATGAAGATATCTGGTATTTTTAAATACACACCTGTATATGACTCCAAATGAACCCAGTAACAAAGCTTGGTAACCTTGGATATAAATTGCGCTCCACAAA
The DNA here is from genome assembly GCA_025379985.1 of Phyllomedusa bahiana. Taxonomy (NCBI): domain Eukaryota; kingdom Metazoa; phylum Chordata; class Amphibia; order Anura; family Hylidae; genus Phyllomedusa; species Phyllomedusa bahiana. The sequence continues at coordinate 45,956 of JAODAL010027585.1, read as the reverse complement.
TGGGCAGGAAAATTGACTTGCTATGTGCGTTAAAAACTCTGTGTATTTTACTGAATATAAAAGCACAAACAGGCTTAATTACCTTCGGATATGAATTATGCTACAGAATTTCTTCTGTGGCGGTGAAAAACAAAGTTTCTTTTACTGGTACAAGCAGAACAACGCTTATTAACCCCTGGATGTAAATTGCGCAAAAGAATTGCAGCAACAACAAATACGAGCTTTGTAGCGTGTTACAATGCGTGTTTTCTAGCTAACAACAAGAGAAAAAATTGTAATTAACCTTTGTTGTGAATTATGGTACAGGAAAATTGCTGATTCTTGGCGTGAAAAGACGGTTCTCTTGGAGTCACCAAAGCAGCAGAACAACGCTTAATTAACCCCTGGATGTAAATGCCGCAAAGAATTCGAGCAGCCACAAACTACTAGCCTTTGTTGTTGTGTTACAATTGCGATTTTTCTACGCTACACAACAAGAGAAAAATTTATTAACCTCGCTTGTGAATATTGCTAAGGAAAATTGTATTTTTGGCGTGAAAAAGACGGTTATTTTGTCACCACAGCAGAAAAACAACGCTTAAATTACCCCTGATGTAAATTGCGCCAAAGAATTGAGCAGCCACAAAAAACAAGCATTGTAGAGTGTTACAATTGCGTGTTTTTACGGCCACCACAACAAGAGATTAAAATTGTAATTAACCCCCCCCCCCCCCCAACCCCCCCCTGCTTGTCGAATGTAGGCTACAGGGAAAATTGTATATATTTTGGTGGTGCAAAATAACGGTTCTTGGAGTCACCCACAGCTGAAAACACGCTTAATAACCCCTGATGTAAATTGCGCCAAAGGAATTGAGCCACCATAAACTACTAGCTTTGTTGTGTGTTACAAGGCAGTGTTTTTAGCACACAACAAGAAGATAAAATTGTAATTACCTTTGCTTGTGAAATTAGGCTAAGAAAAAGTGTATATATTTTTGGCGGTGAAAATGACAGTTTCTTGGAGTCACCACAGCGGAATAACACGCTTAATTAACCCCTAGATGTAAATTGGCCAAAGAATTGAGCCAACACAAACTACTAGCTTTGTAGTGTTACAATGCAGTGTTTTTTACGCCACACAACCAGAGATAATAATTGTATTTATCCCTTTGCTGTCGAATTAGGCTACAGGAAAAATGTATATATTTTGGCGGTGAAAATGACAGTTTATTGGAGTCCCCACAGCTGAATAACAATGCTTAATCAACCCCTGGATGTAAATTGCGCCAAAGAATTGAGCCAACACAAACTAGTAGCTTTGTAGTGTCTTACAATGCAGTTTTTTTTACGCCACACAACAAGAGATAAAATTGTAATTAACCTTTGCTTGTGAATTAGGCTACAGGAAAAATGTATATATTTTATAACGGTTTCTTGGAGTCACCACAGTTGAAAAACAACGCTTAATTAACCCCTGGATGTAAACTGCGCTAAAGAATTGAGCAGCCAAAAATGAAGGGGTATTTGTATTGTAAAAACGCTGTTTTTTTAAAATGAATACAACAGGAACTGGCTTAGACCCCCTTTGGGAAATATTCAATGTGCTGTGAGCAGATAGGATTTAAATGTATATGCAGCTGCAGTGGACGCACACTGGATTTCAGATCCAATACACAAAAAAATTAGAAATAGAACGTTAAGAGAACAGTCTCTGAGACAAGCTGAGACACCCCACAAAAATCGCTGTATAAAAATCAGTTCTTCAGTAAGATCTATCAGCCGCAGCAGCACCTTCCCTTATCAGTACAGTGAGAGGAGTGTGAGCTCCCAGCGTCGCGCCCGGACTTATATAGTGCGGTGACGTCACAGAATCCCGCCGGTCTCTGATTGGCTTCATCTCTGCACATGTCATGCAGGCTATATCCTTCTCCTCCCAGAGTGCTTTGCCCCATGTAACGCCATGTGCTCGCAGCCATTTTATCAATCAAAAGCACACTTCGTTCACCCGAAGTACCCCAAACTTCGACTTGGTTCAGAACCGAAGTTTTCCTGAAATTCTAAACGAATTCCACTTCGTTAGAATCAATTCGCCCATCTCTACTCAACTTGGATCCAGCAATGCACCGTCCACATCCTCTCATGGTTTACTGTTATCTTTCGGTCTTCTGTCGAATGGGATGTAACCACTGCAGCAGTTAAGTGTTATTGGCTGACGTCACTATTCAGAAGAGCTCTGAACAGTGATGTCAGTCAATGGTATGTGACTGCTGCAGCCAATCAGAAGAGAAGAAGGTAAAAGAAGACCATGAGATGGTAAGGATGGCACATTGCTGGATCCAAGATAAGAGGAAATAAGAGTATAAGTTTTTTTTAATTTTCATATGGCAGTAGTATCCTATTTAAATAATAAGATTACCTGGACAACACCTTTAAAGTGATTGCTTTTTATGTTTAAGATCTTGCAAAAACAAGTCACTTTGCCATATGTGTCCATTAACAGTGTCCTGCATATTCCTAGATATCCCCTTTTGTATGGGCTTCATCAGCTCCTCAGGTCGCTATAGCTACAGACCTGTTCAATCTCTCATGATAGGCTGTCAGCACTGGTTGCTATAGCTAGACCTAGCTTCTACTGCAGCCTAGTAGAAGCTAGTAAACACCTCCCTGAATTCAAAATAAAACCAAGAAAACAGGATTGAGGTAATATGAATCAATGTAGTGAGAAGACCCCTTTAAGTTTTTGTCCCTATTCACTTTGCATTTTGGCCGTCCATCCCAGGTATACGTTGGGATACCATGAAAAAGGTATTCCAGCATACACCTAGCTATGATTAAGGACCTACAGTAGTTTGGTTGGAAGCACATTAGCAGAAGCAGTTTCTCGCTCCTTTCGATCCGACATTAATATAATTTATTTACTTTTGTAAATATTTCTGTTGTGTGGAGTTTGTGATATCACTTTTTTCTGTTTTATTAGAAGACATGTTGCCAATCATTTCCTAACAATGCAATTAATATAGACTGCAATTAGAAGAGTGTCGTCGGATACGTCAAGGGTGCACTTGCTGCTGTCATTTTGAATTGTGATTGCAACGTATACCGTGGCAGAGCCATACAGTTCTATAGACCACAATTAGTCTCTGTTGGACTATGTGTGGTCAGTATCATGGCAATTTATGCTTCAGGATGAATTACGTATACCTACATTGAATGGACAAAATGCAATATGAATGTACAGCAAAGCCTTTTGCCTTTTTGTCCTCGCAAAATCCCTGAAATAAATTGTATCTTGTCAGAAGGAGAAAGCATAGCTGGACCTGTATCCAATCGGTCTGAGGTGAGAGAAAGGGCTGCAGATAAGTTTAATAGGAAGCGACGTGGTCCGCAGTTGTGCCCGTGCCCCCTGCCGGTAGCCCCAAGTATCAGGAGGCATCGCGGTCCATGTGTCAGTACGTGGCCACTCCTATGCTCCCTGCCAGCAGACCCAAGTAACAGGATGCACCAAGGTCCATGTGTCAGTCTGTGGTCGCACCCTTTCCTCTGTCGGTGCCCCAGCTGCTTACTGACCACTCCCTCCAGTGTTCTCTTCTGACTTCTGCTCCCCTGCTCTCTTTCCAGCCACTTGTTCGCAACCTTCCTCTAGGGGACATGCAAGCCGCCTCTTCTTGATTTAAAGGGCCAGTGTGCGCCATCCACCAGTACATTGCCAATAACCCCTGACCATTGCCTGCTTGAGGACATCTCACCCACTGCCCTTTGCCAAGTTGTTGGTGTAGGTTAGCTGCGTATCCTACTCCCTCTGTCTGAACGCAACAGTCACACAGTGACAGGGGTCTACCATGTGCTGCCAAGTTAGTAATGTTAGTTGTGTTCAAGAGTCCAACAGTTGCAACAGATAGATTCAGATTTTTTCCGGCTAAGGGGTTACTTGGCCAATGCCGGTTGTTGACCAAGACCAGTCTGTCCCTATCCACCAGAGTCAAAAGCACTCACAGAGGAGAGAGAGAGAGAATAGGTGCAGAAACGGGTAGGTGGGAGAGAAGAAAGAATAAGCACAGTAGGATAAAAGGGACAGAATGGAGAACTGTCCATTAGAGAGAGAGAGTACACGAGACAGACAGAGAACAGTAAGCTGCTTAGTTGGTTCCAAGGAATCAAGAACAGAAAGTATCCTTTGTGCGTGACCACTAAATAATCAATGAGAGCAAGTAGCCCTTGGGCAGCATCCCTGCCCTCAGGCTGGGGTCTGCAGCGAGAGGCTACTAAATTCCAAAGAAATTAAAGGGAACCTGTCACATAGATTATGCCCCCCTCTTGCTGTGGACAGCACAAGCTAGTGACAGACATGCTGTTTCCAGCGCAGTGTCACTTATTCTGTAAGGTGCAGAAACTTTAGAGCACTTAGGGCTTCATGTATGAAAACTGTCTAGGTGTAAGACTTTCTTTGTTGCCCATATCAAACAATCAGAGCTCCCCTTTAATTTCATTTAGTGCCCTGAAAAAAATGAAAGGGGAGCTCTGATTGGTTGCTATGGGCAACAAAGAAAGTTTTACACCTAGACAGTATTCATACATGTCCCGCTTAATGCTTGTGCTAGCTTGTGCGGTCCACAGCAAGAGGGGCATAGCCTTTGTCCCAGGTTTCCCTTTAAGTGGAAGTAGCCCTGCCTGGATTGACTCAGGGAAGAGTAGCAGGAAAAACTGACAGCCTTAGGGCTTGAACACAGGTCTAAAGGCTGGAGTCTGGAGTGAAAGGCTGCTGGGTTAAAGTGAGAGGAGGTGTCAGGGGAGAAAATGTTACATAAAGAAAAGTACTGTGCATACGAAAAATCGTCTACCTGTAAAGTGTAACATGCTATAAGTAATGGTGCAGTGAATAAAGCCTATAAGGCTATGTTCACACAGGGCGCATTTCACCATGTATTGCGAGCATACTGTGCTCTAATATGAGTGAAATGCGCCCCAATCATTACGGTAATCCACAGTTCTCATAGAGAACTATGGATTACGCCTCCTCTCCCCGCGTATACAATACGATCGTATTGTACGAGCGGGGAGATAATTGACATGTCATTTATTCACGGCGCTTACGCGCCACGAGTAATGACAGTCTATGGGCTGCCGGCCCCCCGCGCCGCGGGAGTACACGACGATTGGCGCGAGCTCCCGAACACCCGGCGTAATTGCGGGGCATATACCCCGCAATTAAGCCATGTGAACATACCCTCAAGCTGAGAACTCTTTCAGAGCGGTAAGTATTGAGCAGTGACCAGTCAGTAAGCCTGCAGGGTGTGGAGGGCACCGGCCAGAGGGTCAGGGTCACGGAGCAGAGGTGTTCACAGGCAGATTCACATTGAGAGGCGGCTGTGGGGAATTGTGGCAGTGTTGTGCAGCACACTAGTGTGGATGTGGTGCTGCATGGAGCATGTGGCTGTAATGCAACTCTCACCTGCAACTTTCTTGCCCTCTGATGTCAGTGACTGTGTGTGATTGATCGCCAGGCACTTTTATTATGATAAAAATCACACACAGTCCTTTTTATAAATTCAACACAATTCCCTTTTTCTTTATAATACGTGCTTCACTGTTGCATGCCAATCCAGGAGTCCCCACTCCTATTACCTTTGCAAAAATACTATTGGCAACATAAATATTATAAAATCACTTTACTTGTATCAAATAACTTCATAAGCAATCCTTACAGAGCCATTTGGCTTACCGCACATTTAGATGATTTTCAATAACGGTGGAACACGCTCATCCTCATTAGGAACGAAATACAAAGTCCATTAATGCAATCAGTTGATTTTCATGAGGAGATGTGCCACTTACTGTACTGCACCCACTGCTGCAACGTTTCAAAGGCTAAACGCCTGAAGAAAAAGACGTTTAGCCTTTGAAACGTTGCAGCAGCAGCGGGTGCAGTGCAGTAAGTGCTCCGGCACATCTCCTCATGAAAATCAACTGATTGCATTAATGGACTTTGTATTTCGTTCCTAATGAGGATGAGCGTGTTCCACCGTTATTGAAAATCATCTAAATGTGCGGTAAGCCGAATGGCTCTGTAAGGATTGCTTATGAAGTTATTTGATACAAGTAAAGTGATTTTATAATATTTATGTTGCCAATAGTATTTTTTGCAAAAATCACACACAGCTACCGAGATCAGAAGGCAGGAAAGTTGCAGTTGTGAATCACACTGCAGCCACACACTCCATGCAGCACCACATTCACACCAGTGCGCTGCATAACACTGCCAGGGACAAGCTACAACTCCACACAGCCACCTCTCCATGCACCCCTGTCTGCAAGTAGCATCTGTGGCTGCTCCATGCCCCGACCCTCCGGCTGGTGCCCTCCACATCCTGCGGGCTTACCGCTCACTGCTCAATGTTGGCCAAGAGTTTCTCATTGTGTTCTGCTCCCTGCAGTCTGTTTTTTGTAGCTACAGGAGACAGGCCGCAGAGGAAAGACTCTGACGAATATAGCCTATTCAGCATCCAGGAAAGCTGGGTAACACTCCATCCCCCAAAGGTGGCACCCAGTATTCCTATCATGGAAAGCTGGAAGTTACCTGTGCGCAAAGGGTATCACCCAGGTTTCCTGGATGCTGATTAGGGTATATATGTAGTCTTTGTTTTTTTACAGGTTCCCATTTGGACTACTTTGGATTCGGTGGACTACGTGGGATCAACCTGGGATGCAATGTCATTTTTTTCTTATTTATTTGTTGAAAGTAATAAATAATTATGGGGTCTCCCTTCTTTTATTCATAACTAGCCAAAGTAAAACCGGCAGCAGCAGTCTGAAACTATCAGGATGGAGAGGTCCATGGATACTGGTCCCTTCCCATCCTAAAAAATACCAGTCCACAGCTGCCCCAGAAGCAGTCCATCATATCAGAGGATCTGGTTCAGATGGTAATCTGGCTCTTCCCAGCAGCTGCAGCCTGATACTATCAGGAAGTAGAGGTCCATGGATACTGGTCCTTTCCCATCCTAAAAATGCCAGCCTGCAACTGCCCCATAAGCAGACCTATCATGCTTGAGGGTCTGTTTTAGATGGTAACCTGGCTCTTCGCAGTACCCATGGTGCGTTGTGTACTGGGGTAATAGCAAAAAGGGGATAGTGTCAGCCTTGGGGTTGAGAAAAAAAAACTTTGCTGGTTACACCAAGCCCCAGCGCTAGTAATACAGAGGCATCTGTTATACACCTCAACTACAATCACCAAAACTAACATCAACCCCCAATAAACCACACTTTAAATAAACTCTTCCCGAAAATATTCCTCATTGACCGTTTTATTAATGAAAAGACTCCAACTCTGGTACAAAGTAGTCCAATGAATCAGAAATAGTCCAAAGGGTCTGCATAGTCCAAATAGGAAACCTGTAAAAAATATAGAAACATTACCCGGCCTTTGGCTGACAGCTATCTAAATTATTTGGATAAGAGGGAACTTAAGCACTGAAAATGCCTATGGCAGCATGAATTCTAAGTAGGCCACCTGTATTAGGTAGGAGTGCACTATATAAGTTAGGCAAGCTCTGTACTGGGTACCTAGGTAGGCAACCCACCCTTCTAAGATATATAGGTAAGCACACTGGATCTCAGTTTCACCCAACTCTGCACCCTATCATCATCTCAAACTCTATTGTTCTCATATCAGACCATAATTTCTTTCCCCTCCGCCTGTAAACTGTCCAGAACAGAAACTAACACAACTTCGCAGGAATCTCCAAAGTCTTAATACTCAAGCTGTCTCTGATTCTCTTCTACCTCTCCCCACTATAGACAACCTTTATGACACTGAAACAGCCACTACATTCTACAACATCACAATCACCTCCGCTCTTAACTCTGTTGTGCCTTCCCTGTACAATAGAACTCACTGAATCAATAGGCAGTCCTGGCACACAGACCTGACAAAAAAGAGACGAGTTGGTGCTGGAAGAAAACCCGCTCCACAGAAGAATTTTATACTTGCAAGCAAGCACTTGTTAGGTTCAAGTCTGTACTCAGTTCTGTCAGACAGGATTACTTTGCCTCTCTCATATCCTCTCTGTCTCACAACCCTAAACAACTGTTTAACACCTTCAGTTCCCTACTTTGTCCTCCAGTGCCACATTTCTAATCTCAGTTGAAGAATTTGCCACACACTTCAAAAGCAAGATTGACTTCATCCTAGAGTTTCCAACTACAGTCTCTACAACTTTTCTATACATCTGCATCTATAACCTGCTTTGTCATCATCACTCATGACACAGTTTCAACACTACTCTCCAAATCCCACCTTACTACCAGTCCTCTTGACCCATTATCATCCCACCTCATCCTCAACCTTAATATTTTGTACCCTAATCCATATTTTCAACCTATCGCTAACCTCAGGCATCTTTACAAAAAGCTACTTACAGGACAGACACAAGGTGTGAAGGCCCTACTCGCAAGAGCTTACAATCTATTAGTAGGTAGGCATACAGGTACCCTCAGAATGAAGGTAAATAGACCCCCCTCAGTAAGCATACAGGTATATGATGAGGTATATAGTGCCCCATTAGGTAGCCACTCAGTGGGTATATAGACCCCTTAGTACAGACCTGGGCATTGTACGGCCCGCTGGCCGCATCTGGTTCCCAGGTCTGCTTTGGACCATACTAATAGTAGCGCTGATGGCCCTCCGCGGCCGGGTAGCGATGAGAGGCCGCGGTGGGGCATCAGCACTACTATTAGTATGCCTGGTGGTTGTGTGGGCATCGGCGCGATGAAGTGAGCTCATCGAGCCGCTGCCTCTCCTCGGCTGCACAGCCGTCACTCTGCTGTGCGGCTGAGGAGCTGCCGGAGGAGAGTCCCGGTGCTGGCAACGTAATGACATCATCACGCCGCCAGTGTCGGACAGAAGAGGAGCGCGCTCGGCTGGAGAAGGAGGTAAGTATTATTGTTATTATTTTTATTGGTATTTAATATACTTGCCACAGTGAGGGGGACATTATACCTGCCACAGTGAGGGGACATTATACCTGCCACAGTGAGGGGGACATTATACCTGCCACAGTGAGGGGGACATTATACCTGCCACAGAGGGACATTATACCTGCCACAGTGAGGGGACATTATACCTGCCACAGTGAGGGGGACATTATACCTGCCACACTGAGGGGGACATTATACCTGCCTAAGTGAGGGGGCATTATACCTGCCTAAGTGAGGAGTCATTATACCTGCCTGAGGGGGTCTATATATACCTGCCTAGGTGAGGGGACCTATATATGCCTACCTACCTGAGGAGGGGAGCTGTAGAACTACCCAGCTGAGGGAACTTATATACCTATAAGTAAGTAGCTGCTGAAAAAGTGAGGATCCTAAGATGTGTATGTGGTAAATTCTGCAGAGACGCATAATGGCTGGGAGAAGTCATCATGGCGGTCAGGGTGATAGGAAAAAAACGACCAAGGCCGAAAGAAGAAAAAACAAGAGGAAGACGACAACTTCTTCCTGCGCTGGTACCTGGTCCAGGCGCAGTCAGGTAACACTGGAGCTCTGTGTCCCTGGAAGAGACATTAACTACGCTAGCAACAAGATGTCCCGGAGGCGGTCCCTGCCAGGAGCAGGTGAGGAGACCATACCATTGACGTGTTACACTGGAGTCGGGTGAGGGGGGCTCATCGTGTGCTGCTTTAACTCTTTACTTTCCTGTCTGGTTGTACAAATACTCAGGTGAGACAGGAAAAAAAAAGTTTAAAACTACATTATTTTTAATGGTTACCACCATAAAAAAAATGTCGGAATTGTGTCTTTGTGTCGTCTCCTCAGTTTTGCTATAAAGTTGGAATTAAAGGTAGATAAGTCACCTGCACCCTAAAATGGAAATGATACAAATAAAAATCCTAACCCCATAACAACCGATCCCAGACACAGCTTAGCTGCCAGAAGAGGTTATTGGTCTAAGAAAAAACTGGTAAAAAACATTAAACACTCTTTATAAATCTGCTATCAATGGAATTCTACTGACCACAAATACAAATACAGATAAAGTGTCATTAATATCACATAGTAAGTTTCCACAAAAATAAACCCCAAAAATGAGTTTTTCCCCGCTTGCCCTATGTTTTTTTTTTTTTTATTAGTCTGGCCCTCTAAAACCATTCCAATTTCTCATGTGGCCCCATGGGAGAATTAATAGGCCACCCCTGCCTTAGATAGATAGATAGATAGATAGATAGATAGATAGATAGATAGATAGATAGATAGATAGATAGATAGATAGATAGGGTCCCCTCAGTAATTAGTTATATAGATTTCCCCCAGTAGGTAGGTATATAGGCCTCCCTCAGTAAGTAGGTAGGTACATAGGCACCCCCAAATATGTGTGTTAGTATATAGGGTCCCCCTCAGTAAGATGGGAGGTACATAGGTCCCTCAGAAGATAGGTATATAGGGCCCTCAACCTCTCTCTTCTTTGTAAAGAAAGTCTAGAAGAGTTATTTGCTTAATTGCTGTTTTAATTGAGTAATTTCTAAAAAATATATTTTTAAAAAAGAAAGCAATTTGTCATGCTGAAGCTGCTGCAATCTCATTACTGACGACAAAGACTACACCTATTTGCAGCCTTTTTTTATTTCTTTCACTTCCTGCTCACATTCCTTCACGGACGATGATCTGTAGGTACTTTACACCACATTGCAGCAACCTGCAAAATGGATCCTGCTGATGTTAAGTGGACTGCGAATGAATATAGTCTTCAAGAATATGTGTCCACCTTCCACAATGCTTTTCCCAACATCATCAAGATCACCGAGGGGTACCTAGGAAAGCAAGAGATAGACAGTGTCAGCTCCAGCACGGTGAGAAGAGTATATCAATACACACAGGTGTTCTAACCTGCAGGGGATATGTATGTTTGTGAATCTGCTGGCAATCCACCAGTCAAGGTTCCTTCCCATTCTGTTTGTATGTATTAATATTTTGTCTGAACAGTTGAATATAATGTCTTATATTTTTGTCTAACTTCTTTCTCGGATTCTAAAGTTTAGGACGGTGGTTATAGAGTTATTGTTAGTATTAATCATAGTAGTGTTAGGATAGGATGAGACTAGTAGTAGTCCCCTGTTGTGTTGCAGTGACAGATATTATTGTATGCTTATATTATTAGGCAAAGGGTATTTTCGTTATTTTAACCCTTTAGTGACCAGTCCTGTTTTGCTTTAAAGACAAAGGGCGACATGTATGAACGGGGCTGTGCCAGATTTCTGGTGTTCTTTGTGCCAAAAAGCTGTGGTATGTCATGATTGCGCCTGGCAGACCCTCTACATCTGACTCTGGTTGCCGGTCACGGCCGCTGCGACCGAAGCTGAGGCTTCGGCCATGATACCTTTCCCAGTGTGAACTCTTTCTTCTAGCTCTGTATGCTTAATTGATGCCTGGCCAACGCCTGTGGCCAGAAATCTTCCAGCACTTGTTGGGTTAACCTGTTCCTTTTTTGATGGACATTGCGCCCCTGACTGTCCCTAACATCGTAGCTCTGTTCCATAGAGGTATGAACAGTTGCACTCTAAACTTTGGCACAATTGGCGCTGACCTAGACACTTTGTAATGCAGCAAAGATGTGGGGGCATTTTGGGGGGTTCGCACCACATTCATATAAGTAGATGCATTTATGATTCTTTGACACCAAATCTAGGTACTTAACAGTTAGAACAGCCAGACCATGTGAAAGGTGGTCTGCCTGATCTAGACTTGTCCTATTGGCACTAAACTGCGCCTGTATGTATGACCTGAAGAAGAACAGGTACATACATTCTGGCACATTCTACACTGCCTTAAAGCTATTTAGAACTAGCCTGTCAGCGCCAAGGTTCATACATGTCACCCAAAGTATTCTTTTTTTTTTTTTTCCATTGGTTCCCAGACCTTTTTTTTTTCCATCAATGTAGCTATATTTGGACTTTTTGTTGTTGTTGGATGAGTTTATTATTTAATTTGAGTTTATTATTTAATTTCTGGGATAATGGAAACAAATATCAATTCTGTTGTGGATTTTTATGGTTTGAACGTTGTCATTCACTTGACATGTGTGGTGTAAATAATGTGTTTTCTTGATTCAGTGTGCAGATATGATTATTGCGATGCCAGATATGTATAGTTTTTTTTCATATTTTGCAGCCTTCTGTTTTTGCCCTATGAAAACACCTTTTTCTCTCAATGTTGCAGCACTGTACAATGTACATAATGTTTATTGGTTTCATTTTATGGTAAATGGGATTAACTTTATTTTTTAGAGAACAAAGCCCCTCTGCCATTTTTTAAAAATATTTTTTATTGCATTCACCATGAAGTTTTATTACATTGTAACTGTATTATTTGGGTCATTACAATAACAATGATAACATATACATGCATTTTTTGGAACGTTAATATTTTTACTGTGCATGTTTTTATAAGTAAGGTTTATTCAACTTGAATTTTTTCTTTCTAGTCCATCAAGGCGATTTTGCAATGTGATCATTTGATCCCTTATGTAATGGTTTGATACTGGCAATCAGGGACAGGACGAAGGGTAGGTGAAGGAAGATGACCACCTAGGGAGCCACTTCATCCCAGGCAGAAAAGGGGGCACAATGAGATATGGGTTAGGCTGAATTTTACATTTGGGGGCACTATATACCTTATTTGCCTAGGGCACCCGAATAACTTGTCCCAGTCCTGCTGGCAATCTATAAGGCCCATACTTCTTGCATAGCCAAGTAGACATACAGAAGTGGCAGGCCTAGATGCTTTTGTCAAGTCTCTGGCTACCATGGCAACTCTTGTCCATTAGTGACAGAGAGAACTGTTCAAATAGACAGGGTATGTTCAAATCAAGTTTTTTGCAGGTGGGAAAATCCACAGTAGAATCCAGCTCAGAAGTGATACCCTCATATTTCTGACCCAGACTTTCATTTTGTAGTGATGGATTAGCTCCATTTCAATAGGGTTAATCTGCAGACAGGTTGCCCAATGCAATACTTGACGTGCCACTTTTATCTCTGCATTGCAGATTGCAAATCCTTGGTGGTAAAAAATCCCTGTAATGGCTCACTAATTACCTGAGTGAACTACAATGTATAATTGAAAGCAATGGAATGAAGATGCCACCAAATTTTCATGCAGAGTTTGATGTTAAGTCCACATACTGTTAACCCCTTTCTGCAGCAGAATTTTAATTTTTTTTTGTCACACTCGGTTTTCCCTCTCCCGCCTTCCAAGAGTCATTACTTTTTTATTGTTCTTTCTACATAGACATATGAGGGCTTTTTTTTTGCACAAGGTGCTCATCTGTACTCAGAATGACCATAAAACAGAATGGAGAGTCATGTGCAAGCGCAACCGGCTCTCCATTCTGAGCCACTATCAGAGGCCTGAGACAGGTGGGGCCTGCATCTATCACACTTTGATGGCATATCCTAGCTATGTGCCATCAAAGTCTATAGTGGAAACACTCTTTTGATTAATACATTATATACAATACAAAACAAAGCCACTGACTGGACCACCATTTTTCGGTACACTTCCCCTGCTCAGAGTGGCCCACTGGAGGGCCAGTGAATACCCCGTTGGTCCACGAGTTCTGGTCCATGTTTTCAACTGTATGTGCATCTGCCATGTGCTTCCTACTACTATGGATGCCAAGAGAAGTGTCCCGACACAGGGGGTGTGAAGATGTCATGCTACCTGCACCAGACACAAGCCCTAGGAAAAAAATGCTGATCAGCGGGGAATCGGGGAGGAGTAAGTAATACTTTATTTTTAATGTAGTGCCTACCTACAGGGGTAGGGGAGGGGAATTATTTATCTACCTACCTACTAGGGGGGTCCTATATAGTTACCTACCTACTGAGTATGCTTATATTTCTAATTACTGGGAAGGCCCCTATATACCTACCTACTGAGGGGGCTTATATATTTATCTATAAACCTACCTACTTGGGGGCCCTATTTACCTACCGACTGGGTGGCCCTGTATACCTACCTACTGGGGGCCCTATATCCCTTCTTACCTTCTGGATGGCCAATATAACTACCTACCTACTGGGAGGGCTATATACCTATCTACTGAGGGACCTATATATTTACCTACTTAATGAGGGGCCTATGTACCTACCTACCTCCTGGAGACCTGTATACCTACCTACCTACTGGGGTAATTATATAACTAATTACCTACTTAATGGGGGGCATATGTACCTAGTTAGTTACTGACGGATCTGTATGCCTACATACCTCCTGGGGTCCTATATACCTGCCTACCTACTGGGGGGCTTATATACTTACCTACTGGGGGGCTTATATACTTACCTACTGGGGGCTATATACCTACCTACCATGGGTATTTATACCTACTTTACTACCTACTCAATGGGGGGACTATGTACCTACCTACTTAGTGAGAGGCTTATATGCCTACCTACTGGAGTGCCTATATGCCTATTTACCTACTGGGTGTCCTGTATACCTACTTACCTACTTAATAAGGGGGCCTTTGTTCAACGTACTTACTGGAGGCCGTATATACCTGCCTGCTTACTAAGGGAGTGAACTATCTACTGCAATGACTTTTCACCTACCTATCTATTGGGGGTCTAAATACTTATCTTTCTACGTAATGAGGGGGACTGTATGACTACCCACCTACTTAATGAGCGGGCGTATATAACTACCTACCTACTTAAGCGAGAAGTATCCAAGGATACTTTTACTCAGGCTTGGATAGACCCACAGTGGAGCAAGCGAAACCCTGGTTGGCCCATGGTTGTACCAGGCCTGGGGTTGCTTTTCAAAGAGAAGGGCAGAATAAGAGGCAGACAGAGTGCAACAATCATGTGCATGAGGTGTAGGGAGGGTGCCGAGAACCCACTCCACTGGTGGGTCCCAGGCACCCTAATCTGACACGGCTTTTACTGTTAGGGGCACAAAGGGTTCATTATTACCATTTGGGGTGATATGGATGAAGAGTTTGTGCACAGGTGGGAATAAGTAAAAAGGTGCTGGAAAAGTGAGGAATCTAAGATGTTTGTGTAGTAAATTCTGTAGGGATGAATCATGGCTGAGATAAGTTGTCATGGCAGTCAGGACCAGATGAAGGAGAGAAGGTAAAATGAAAGACTCGGATCTGAAAAGATGTCCCTACATTTCAGTGCTGTAGGTTATACTGGTGCTTGTATTGTATCAGCGTATACTTGTCCCTGGTTTTAAAAGTGAGTGCACACTTGTCCCTGAGGCTATGATTAGGGGCTTCTAAGCACCACCTTTACTTTTTTGCTTGTATTTTTAGTGTTATTTATTTTAGAAAGTGCCGAGGTGCATGACCAAGGGTAATTTTTAGTCCTAGTCAAGCCCTGTTACATCATAATGTTGGGAGTATGTCAATACTTTTCACCAGGGCTGCCATCAGTCATCTATTAACCGTTTCAGGGCCCCATACAGCCATATCAGTGGGCCCCTTTTTGATTAGGGCCCCTGACAGGAGTACCGCCTGTACTGCCTGCTTTCCACCATCCCACTCTATCTACCCACCTGATCTTTCTACCACAGTCAACGGCTCTACACTTTCACCGGTCCTGCAAGTCCACTGCCTTGGGATAACCTTTGACCTCTCCGTCTTTCAAGCCACACATTGAAGCCCTTACCTCTGTCTACTACCACAACACAGAGCAACCTGAAAACCCACTTCTTCAGTATAGCCTATAACCTGCAATATCCCTGCTGCCCCTACACCACCTCACAAACATGTCTGTCCCTCACCTTCTGTCTCTCCGCCTCCCTTGTAGATTGTAAGGGTGCGTTCCCACAGCAAAGGCCAAATACCGATCGGAGGGGGACAGATTTTGTCTGCGTTTGTGAATTCCAGCCGTCCCCCCTTCACGCCCACATGTTCATGTTCTGGCTGAAAACCGGTATGGGTGACATGTATGATCTATGCGCATAGAGGTCAGTGCTAAATAGCTTTAAAGCAGCGTAGAATTGCGTTGCAGGAATTGTATTGAACCTGTGTGTCTTTTTTTTTTTATACTATGGGTTTAAGATGATTTGGCTCTTTCTAGCTCCAATACGACAACTCAGACTCAGGTAAAACACTTTTAACTTGGTCTGGTTATTTCAGCAGTAATGCGCCTAGTTTTGCCGTCCTCCAGTCATAAATGAGTAGAATCGTACAGTTGTGGTGCGACACACCCCCAGAACGCCCCCACATCTTAGGCATGTTACAAACAGCAGTAGGCGCCACAAAATGCGACTAATTTTGGAGTGTGTCTGCTCACATATCTAGAGAACAGGGCTGCAACAGTTTTTGTGCTGAAAGCACACCAGAATACTGGCACAGCCCTGTACATATAAGGGATTTTTCCACCGGTTTTTTTGGTCTTTTTTTTGGCACATTGGGGGGGGGGTTTTTCCCCGCTTTTTGTGTTTCAAGCGGGTCCCCCCTTCGCACCCCACATTTTCCCTTTGGTTCAAAACCCAAAACCCGGGGCGAAAAAAATAAAACAGGGTTTCTGGGGGTTTTTTTCACGCGGGCGGTGTCCAAAAACCACCGGGTTTTAAAACATCGTGGGGGTTGGTGGACTGCGGGCACGGTTTTTCTATTAAAATCAATGTAAAAATTTGGGGAAACAGTCAAAAATTTTTCCAAAAAAACCGTCTGTAAAACCGCCCCCCCTGAAAATCTTTCCGTGAGCAGGGTAACTTCAAGCTTTTGGGGCCCTAGTGCAAAAAAAAAATTTGGGGCCCCCCCCACTACCATGCCCATTTAAATAGGGGGTTTTCTTATGGGGCAAAAGGGGTTTTTTGGGCCCTCATCGGGGCCGGGGGGCCCCGGTATGACTGCTCCCCCAAGCTGCACCCCCCTTTAGCTACGACCCGGGTCGTGGGGGCTTTGGGGGCATTGTCTTCTCCCTTTCCCCTTACCATTTGTTATTATTTAGTTTTTTAAATTTTCGGGACCTATGTTAGTATACGACCCCCCTTGAATGTACGGGCGTCGGGAATTTAATTTTCGTTTTTAAAACAATAATAAATATTTTAAAAAAAGGGTAGGGGGTTCCAGAAATATACAAAAATGACTTTTTTAAAAAAAAAAAATACAACATATAAAAGGTATAAAAAACTGGGTAAAATCCTACCTTAAAGGCTATAACTGGGCCCCTTGTTTCAGCCTGTACAATCAGGGTGACTCCAAACAGGGTTTACCAGTTTTTTGCTTTATAATAATATGTACGGGCTCATTGCTGAACCATACCAAAAGGGATAAAAACAGCCCATATGTGGTTGGGGGTTTCCCCAAAATATATCCCCAAAAGTTTAAAAACGGGCACATATAAGCCATTCTCGGGTTTTTGTCAGGGGTTTTTTTTGGGTTTTTTTGCATACATCCAAACCCTTTCTCCCCTTTTGGGGGGGGGGTCCCGCTAAGGGGGTCCCCCCCGCCCCTTCGGAAAGATTTGGGCGAACCCCCCCCGGGGGCACGGGGTTCTTTAATTTAAACCGCGGCGAAAAGAGTACCCCACTAGTGCGCGGGGGCCCGGCTCACCCCCCGGCGAGTTTTCACTAAAATTTTGTGGCTCCCAACCCGCACAGCCAGTCAGGGGGAAAGGCAGGAGGATCGTTCCCCCCCCCTTTTTCCCCCTGTTTTTAAACAGCCCGGTTTTCGCTTAACAAACAGATAAGCTTCCGGGGGGAAAACCCCGGGGTTTGCACTCATTTCCCCCTTTGCGCGCGGGGATTTGGGGGGGCCGGCCGGGAATTCTAAAGCTGGCCTTGCTGCGGGGGAGCCTGGTGGGGTTTAAGGGTGGGCAAAAATTTTATTTTTTTTAAGCTATAGGGGGGCATCTTCCTGGCTAAAAAAGGGGGAAAAATCTACCGGGCTAAAAAAGGGGGGACATCTACCGGCTAAAAAAGGGGGGGAAAAAATTAACCGGCAAAAAAAGGGGGGGGGCATTTTCCCCTTTCTAAAAAAGGGGGACATCTACCTCTAAAAAAAGGGGGGACACCCTCCCTGGCAAAAAAAGGGGGGGGCATCTCCCGGGCTAAAAAAAGGGGGGAAACTACCGGGCAAAACAAAGGGGGGAAATCTATTTTAAAGAAAAAAGGGGGGGCATCTGCCTGGCTAACACGGGGGGGCCCAATCGGGCCTTTTGTAAAAAAAAGGGGGGACGTCAACCTGGCTAAAAAAGGGGGAACATCCCCTTTAAACAAAGGGGAAATTTACCTGACTAACAAAGGGGGCACCCAACCTGGCTAACAAAGGGGGGGAAATCTCCCTTTAGAAAAAAGGGGGCAACTACCTGGCTAAAAAAGGGGGGAAATTTTTACCTGGCTAAAAAAAATGGGGCATTACCTGAAACAAAGGGGGCAACTACCTGGCTAACAAAAGGGGGAATCTCCCTTTGGCTAACAAAGGGGGAACCCTGCCTGGCAAAACAAGGGGGGAATCGCCTGAAACAAAGGGGCAACTACCGGCTAATAAAGGGGGGGCATCTACCTGAAAAAAAAGGGGGGCAACTACCGGGCTAACAAAGGGGGCATCTCCCGGGCTAAAAAAGGGGGGGGGCAACTACCTTGGCCCTAAAAAAGGGGTAGAAATCTGCCGGGTTTAAAAAAGGGGGGGAAACCCCTGCCGGGCTAAAAAAGGGGGGCATCTCCCGGGGCAACAAAGGGGGGCATCTGCCTGAGAACAAAGGGGGCAACTCCCCGGGAAAACAAAGGGGCATCTACCAGAAAAAAGGGGGGAAAACTACCTGGCAAAAAAAAGGGGGGCACTCCCTTTGAAAAAAAGGGGGCCAACACCTGGCTAACAAAGGGGGAAATCTCCCGGGCAAAAAAGGGGGAAAAGGCATCTACCGGGGCCTACAAATTGGGCCAAACCTGGCTACAGATTTAACCTACCTGGCTACAGAGGGAGCATCTACCGGGCCCCAAAGGGGGCTTTTATTTTGGCTAAAAGGGGGCATCTATTTGCCTGAAAGGGGGCACTCCCCTTTAGGGGGGGTACCCCTGGCTATAAGGGATCTACCGGGCTTTTTTTTCCCAAAACCGTTATGCAGTTAGGTGGAGTGATTTTTGGCATTTTAAGGGCGGGGCACCCCTAACAAGAGGGGCCCGTGTTCATGAAATTTTTTTTTTGCAGCGGCGACCCTCGGGGGCCCCCCAATCCCCTTTGCTTTTCCACTTTCAAAAGTTGGTAACTATGTGTTTTTGGCTATATGAGGCCATTGCTGCATGGGGCTGTGCCCTTAGTTTCTATGGGGAGAGCAATGCTGCTGCTGTATTGTGTGTGAGTCACAGAAGGAAGTTATATTGTTTACTTAGTAGTTGGGCAGTCAGGATTATGTTCATCTTTTGTATTGTGTAACACAAATACAGTATTTTGCTGTGTGTGAATATGTTGCCAATAGAATCTGGGAAGAACCTAAGCTTTGGACATTTAAAATTTGTCTGTATCTCTGACCAGTGAGCCAAATCCTCACAATATTCAGTAGTAGTAACTGCTACCATCTATTTGACTCATGGGTATATAGACCATAGTGGCTGCTATTGGATCCCTGGAGATACAGGCATGAGAACACACACAAGATTCCTTTTCAAGAACAATTGCATGGATTGGAGTGAGTGGGCTCCCTCTCTTTGTCAAGCTCAACTGTTAGGCTATGTTCACATGGCTTATTTGCAGGGCATAATTACGCCCCGCAATTACGCTGTGTGGACGGGAGCGGGGCGGGAGCGGGAGCAGGGGGCCGGCACTTCGCCGGCCCATAGACTTGCATTACCAGTGGCGCGTACACGCCGCTGGTAATTCACATGTCACTTATCTCCCCCGCGGCAGATTCGCCGAGCAGGGAGAGGAGACGTAATCCATAGTTCTCTATGAGAACTGTGGATTACCGTAATGACTGGGACGTATTCCAGCCGTAATTCGCGCACTCCGGCACGTAATTACGGCCTGAAATATGTCCCATTTTAAGCCGTGTGAACATAGCCTTAGGCCGCATTTACATGGCACAGGACAAATAATATTTGCTCTGTTTCTGGCACGCAGGGGACGGCTTTCACCACGGTTTGTGGTTTCCAGCCCTCCCCCTTTGCACCCACATGCTCATGTTCTGCCCGAAAGAAGAATGAACATGTTCAATGTTTTTCAGAGCGCCGGTGGTCTCAAAAACTGTCTGGCGGAAAATCCGTGCAGTGGGGACTGCTGCACGGATTTTCCATTAAGGTCCGTGTAAAAGGTTGACGGCCGGTTTACAGACGGCTTTCAAAACCGAAAACCGCCTGTAAAACCGGGTGAAAAACCTGACTTTGGGGACATGCCCTTAAAGAGAACCTGTCAGGTGGTTTATGCTGCCCTATCTGAGTGCAGGATATGATAGAAGGAGAGAAGTTGAGCTCTGTGATATATAGGTTTATACAGGGCTGTTCCTAGGCTAAATTGCACTCAGGGCGAGGTGAAGAATTTGCGCCCCCCCCCACGTAACATAATGCACCACAATAAAAAAACAGTGCCAAACCATAAACCCAAAAATCTTAAAATATAAAAACAAGCTTTACCACAATGTGCTAGGTATAAAACTACTGAAAAAATGGGGTGATACGTTCCCAAAATTTAACACCGTCCCCCATCCAGAACCCCAAGGCTTTTTGTACCAATGTCCTAAAAAGGCCCAAAAATTTCCCGGGCACTAGTGACCGAAAAATGCGACCCCCCGTGGCCCAAAATTATTTTTTTCCGTTTTAATTTATTTGTAACCCCTTTGACCACTTTTCACCAGCACTTTAGTAAACCCGAAAAAATTTAAAAAATTTGGGCCTTTACGGAAGCAAACCATTATACTGCAAAAAATTTTACCAGCTTTACATTTTGCCAAAATTTTGTGATGTATACCACCCTTTTACACAGGGGGTTTGCGGGGACATATAAATGATTTCGAAAAAGTTATATCAAATTTGGACTCAAGGAGACGTTCTAAAGGGGCTTTTTCTTTCTCTTCTTTTTTCTCCATCTGCCCCAAACGCCATGACTTTTTTCCCGGGCCTCGCTCTGCACGGTAGAAAATACAAAAACAAACATCTTGGGGAAACCTCACTTTATAAAGAACTAGTTGCCCCTGTAGCCAGTAGTTCCCCCCTTTGTAGTCGTAGATGCCCCCTTGTAGTCGTAGATGCCCCCTGTAGCCAGTGAGGGCCCCTCTGTACCCCAGTAGATGCCCCCTTGTAGTCATTTAGATGCCCCTTGTTGGGCCAGTAGATGCCCCCCTGTCACCAGTTGAGCCCCGGGTAGCCAGTAGTTGCTCCCCCTGTACCCAGTAGATGCCCACTTGTAGCCAGTAGATGCCCCTTGTAAGGAGTAGATCCCCCTGAAAAAAAGTAAAATCCCTCTGTGCCAGTAGATCCCCCCCTTGAGCCAGAAAGATCCCCCCTTTTGTGCCATTTAGTGCCCCCTTTTAGCCAGTAGATCCCCCCTTTTTATCCAGTGGGAGGGGGCTCCCCTTGTAGCCTTTTGGGAGGGCCCCTTGTACCCCGTAGATGCCCCTTGTAGCCAGTGGGTGCCCCTTTGTAGCATTTGATGCCCCCCTTGAAACCAGAAAGATGCCTTTGTAGCCGTAGATGCCCTGTAGCCAGTTGGTTTTCCCCTCTGTACCCAGTGGGGATTGCCCCCTTGTACCCAGTAGATCCCCCCTTGTAGAAAGTAGATGCCCCCTTTACCCATTTGATGCCCCCTTTTAGCAGTAGATGCTCCCCTTTTAAAGCCAGTGTTCCCCCCTTTGTACCCAAGGGTAGATGCCCCTTGTAGCGAAATTTGCCCTCTTTTCCCCATTTAAAAGAAACCTTGTACCCAGTAGATGTCCCCATGTACCCAGTAGATCCCCCTTGTAGCATTAGATGCCCCTTTTTACCCGGGTAGATCCCCCTTGTACCCCAGTGGGATGCCCCCCTTTTTGCCATAGATCCCCCCCTTGTAGCAGAAAGTTTGGCCATCTGTACCCAAGTAGCCCCCCTCTGTACCCAGTAGTTCCCCCCTCTGTATTCAGTAGATGCCCCCTTGTACCCAGTAATGCCCCCCATGTCCCGGAGTTTTGGCCCCCCTTGTAGCCAGTGATGCCCCTTGAGCCAGTAGTGCCCCCTGTAGCCAGTATTTTCCCCCCCGGGCACCCAAAGTAGGGGCCCCTTTATCCCCAAGGTAGTAGCGTAAAAAAATTACTCCCCGTGCCCACGGTCCCCACGTCCCGCTCCCGGGAAATGTTTAAAAAGTGTAAGTGGGTGATGTCATCACGCCGCTTACGCTGTCACGCAGCTCCTATGGAAATTTTCGGCCCGGGAGAGTACCGACCCGGGAGATCCCCGCGTGTAGGGGGTTTTAACGGAAAACCTGCGCCCCCCCCGTGACACTGTTTCAGGGGGGGAGGCAGGAAGGGCGATCGTCCCCCTCTCCCCCGCACCAAACGACCACAGGAATGGGGTGCAGCTTTTTGGGGGACTCTGCCCCAGCTGTTATAAAACGGGGCCCCACATTTTCCCGGGGTAATCTCCGGGCAGGGGGGGCAGGCGGCGCCCCCCCGGGTGAGTGGAGCCTCGGCGGGGCCCCCGGGCGATTCGACCACCCCGGGCCCGCCCCCAGGTACGGCCTCGGTTTATTGATAGGGGAGAGAAGCTGAGCTCTGTGATATTTAGGGGGTTATTGTAGACGGAGAGAAACTTTAGCTCAGGTGTATAAGGTTTTTATGATAGAGGTTTGAGAAGCTGAACTCTGTGTTTTAAGGGGGTTTTTATAGAGGAGAGAAGCTGAGCTCTGTGATATATAGGGTTTTATTTAAAGAGGAGTTTTAAATTTAGCTTGGGGGTATTTAAAAGGGTTTTTAAGATAGAGGGAGAACTGAGCTCTGTGATATTTTGGGTTATATTTTTGGGAAGAAACGAGCTCTGTGATATTTTTGGCTTTTATGAAAAGGGAGAGAAGCTGAGGGTCTGTGATATTTTGACTTTTTATGATAGGGGGAGAAGTTTACTCTGTGATTTATGGGTTATATGATAGAGGAGAGAAGTGAACTTTTGTGTTTTATAGGATTTTTTTTATAGAGGGAGAGAAGCTGAACTGTGATATATAGGGTATATGATAGAGGAAAAGAAGCTGAGCTCTGTTTATATATAGGGTTTTTAAAATGATAGAGGGGGAAAAAGCTAGCTCTGTGATATATAGGATTATTTGTAAAAGGAAGGAAGTGAATTCTGTGATATTAGGTTTATTTGATAAATGAGAGGTGCTGGCTCTGTGAAATATAGGGGTTTTGATTCAGGATAGAAACTGAGGGTCGTGAAAATATTGAGGTAATTTTGATAGAGGAGAGGAAGCGAGTTTGTGATATATAGGGATATTTGAAGAGGGAGAGAAGGAACTTCTGTGATACATAGGGTTTATGATAGAGGGAGAGAAGCTGAACTCTGTGTATATAGGGTTATAGATAGAGGGGAGAAGCTGGGTTCTGTAATATATATGGTTATATGTTTGAGGGAGAGAAGTGGGGTTGTGATTTTTTAGGGTTATATGATAGAGGAGGAAGTTGAGCTCTGGGATTTATAGGGTTATATAAAAGAGGAGAGAAAAATGAACTCTTTTGAAAATTTTTAGGGTTTTATTTTGAGGGAGAAGCTGAAAATCTGATATATAGGTTTATATGTTTAAAAGAGAGGGTGAGCTCTGGGGATTAGAGGGTTATATGATGAGGAGAAAAGCTGGCTTTGTGGTTTTATTTAAAAATATATGATAGAGGAGAGAAAATGAGCTTGTGTTTTAGGGTTTTATGATTGAGGAGGAAGCTGAGCTTTGTGATATATGGGATAAAATGATTTGAGGGGGAAGCTGAACCCCAGTGTGTATAGGGTTTTATGATAGAGGGGGGAGAAGCTGAGCTTGTGATATAAGGGTTATATGTAGAGGGAGAGAAGGTGATCCCCGTGAAAATTTCGGGTTTTTTGTTTGCAAAAAAAAGCTGAAATCTGTGATTATTGGGTTTATGATAGAGGGAGAGAATGGGGCTCTGTGATATATAGGGTTATATGATAGAGGATTTGAAGCTGGGGCTTTGTGATGTTTAGGGGGTTTTTTGTAGAGGAGAGAAAAACTTTTGGGTCAGTGATGTATAAGGTTTATAGATAGCGGTTTTGAGAAGCTGAACCCCGGGGATATATGGGTTATATATTTGAGGAAGGGCAAACTGGCTCTGTGATATATAGGGTTGTTTTAATAGAGGGAGAGAAGTGAGCTTGTGATTATGGGTTATATGATAGGGGAGAAACTGAGCTCTGTGGGTTTTTGGGTTTTTTGATAGAAAGTGGAAGATGAGCTCTGTTTTAATTTATAGGGTTATTGATAGAGGGAGAAGCTGAGCTTGTGAAAATTTTTTGTTTATATGTTTGAGGAGGAAAAAAACTGAGCTCTGTGGAAAATTTTGTCATCACCGTGAAGAGTGACTGTCAATTCTCTCCCCCGCCGTACAAAAACGATAGTATTGTACTTGGGTGGATGGGATGTAATTCATAGTTCTTTTTTGAGGCTTTATTACCGTTTTTGCGGAGTTTCAAATTTTTGGGAAAATTTTAAAACGTAAATAGCCCGGGGATATGAAAATTTCCCCAAAAAAACGTTTTGAAAATTTTCCCAAGATTTTTTCTGCTTTTTACTCATATAAGGGTTTTATGAAATTTTTTGCTACATTTTTATACAGAGTCGGTTCTCTCCCCCTGGGCACTCCTTTTTGCTCAAATAATTAGCTTTTTCCACCT
The DNA here is from genome assembly GCA_025379985.1 of Phyllomedusa bahiana. NCBI lineage: Eukaryota > Metazoa > Chordata > Amphibia > Anura > Hylidae > Phyllomedusa > Phyllomedusa bahiana. The sequence goes on along the minus strand of JAODAL010027585.1, from coordinate 21,170 downwards.
GATGGGTTTCCCTTTTGAAGAAGTGAAAGGGGGGCCCCCCCTCTCACACAAACAAAATTTGTATTTTACCCGTTTGGTTTGTTCACACACTTATAAAGGGGGAAAATTGTCAATTAATGTATGTTTGGGGAGGGGGTAAACGGAAATTAACTGTCTTTTTAAGGAATAAAGGGTTTACTTTCCTTTCTTTCAGAAAAATCTGCCCCCAAATAAAAAGTAAACCCATATATCAGGTTTTAGTTTTTCTCTCTATCACATTCTGTTTGAGTAGGGGAGCACAAAATACGTACAGATTCCCCTTTTAAATTTGTTAAAGGGGTTTTTCCCGGAAAATTTAGTTCCTTAACCCCTTATTTAGTCAGGGGGGAATATAAAAAAAAAGCATGCTGACAAAGAACGGGCTGCAGGGGGGAGGGGGGGGGTGAGCAGAGGCGAGGGGAAAAGGGGGCAAATTTAAAAAATTTACTCAAATAATAAAATTACAAAAGTGGATTCTTTTAAACCGCAGAAAAGACTCTTTCACTGCACTTTCTCCCCAGCCCCTTGCAAGCTCCTTCATGTTCCCTGTCATCAGATAAGAAGGCAAAAACGAAGCGCGGCCGATCAGCTCCTGTTCCCGCCTGGTGTGGGCTAATGTAAAAATTTCAGGAAACTAAGGGGGATTGAACAATGCTGTAGCTCTCACAAAGGCTTCACTTTTTGTAATCACATTTTTAGAAAAGTGATTTTAAAAAAACCCATTTTGGAGGATTCCCCCGTCAACATTACATTGTGGCCAAAAACCCCTTTTTTTTAACTTTGGGTTTAAAAAAGCTGCCCAAGGTAGGGGAAAAAATTTGGGATCAAGGGGAAAATCCGCTTGTATTTTATGGTACATGAATGTTTAGGCCAGAAAATTTTGGGTTTCATGTTCACATGAGTTTTTGTTTTCATTGCTGGGGGAAAGTTTTGGGAAACCGAGCTCGGGGAGGCACCCCAAATATGGTGGCTTTTAAAAAATGAGTTATTTTTTATTTTTTCAGCAAGTTCCCCGGGCCCTTTAAAAAACACCCATGGAAAAGTTGGCAAAAAAGTGAAGTCAATTTAAAAAATTGCTGTTCTTTTTTTCTCTGCAAGGAACAGGACCCCCATATTTTTCTGCTTTCTAAAAAATACTAATTTGTTAACAGTCTAGGAATTTCAAGGGGTTTTAGGTCCCGCCCCAAGGAAATGTGCCAAAGTTTTTCAGGGGAAAATTTTAAAAAACGTGACTGATGCAAGGGCCTTTAGGCAGGGGTAACCCCTTTTTTTCTCTTTTTACAGAGAAATGCTGCATCCCGATATTTACAGGGGAAGCAATAGGCAAATGCTTTCAGTAGGGAAGATTAAAGAATTTTTTTAAGGCTTGGAGCCCTTTTTCAGCATAGGGCAAAAACTTCAGGAAAAACCCAAAACCTAAAACCATTCATAAAAAAGAGCTTTTTTTTTCAAGTTTTTTGTCAAAAAAAAGCTGTAAAAAACCCACCGTTTTTTTTGGGTTTTTTTTAAGCGTTTGTGTCACTTTTTTTGGGAAAAGCTTTCTGGAAAGTTTTTTTAACTGATTTTTGTCCGTGTAGTTTTTGTTTGTACAATTTTTAACCCCCCGGGGTTTTTCAGCGGAAAAGTTGACAAAAGCCACCCAAAACCCACCCGGCGGTTTACATAGACTTTTGCAGTAAATTTTCCGCTGGACAAAGTCGGTTTTTACAACATGTTCCTAAATCCGCCAGTGCCAGAAAACGAGCAGAAAAAACGACCTGTGTAGACTACAGATTGTTTTTTGTATTAAAGTCTATGTGAATGTTATATTTTCAGTGGTTTCAAAATACAAAAACTGCCGAAAATCCATCTATTTTTGTGTGCTGCGTAGACATAGCCTAACACTTAGACAGAGTAGGAATTAGTCCCCGGAGTCGATTGCTAAGGTCTTAACAATCGACTTGAGGCCTTAACAACTGGCTTAACAACCGACTGGAGTCCGCAGAGTCTATTGCTAACTCTTATCAACTGACTTGAGCTGAGGCCTTAACAACCGGCTTAACGACTGTTAGCAACTTCACACGCAGTAAATTATGTGTCCCCCAGTGAAGGTAAAAGGGTCCCCCAGTAAGTTATACGTCCCCCAGTAGGTGGTTATATACTTTATATATCTCCCAGTAGGTAGGTGTGTAGTTTATATGTCCCCCAGCAGGTATATAGGCAGGTTATGGATCCCCCAGCAGGTATATGGGCAGGTTATGGATCCCCCAGTAGGTATATAGGCAAGTTATGGATCCCCAGTAGGTATATAGGCAGGTTTAGGTCCCCCAGCAGGTATATAGGCAGGTTTAGGTCCCCCAGCAGGTATATAGGCAGGTTTAGGTCCCCCAGCAGGTATATAGGCAGGTTTAGGTCCCCCAGCAGGTATATAGATAGCTTATAGGCCCCACAGCACGTGTATATTTAGGTAGCTTATAGGCCTCACAGCACATATGTAGGTAGCTTATAGGCCTCACAGCACATATGTAGGTAGCTTATAGGCCTCACAGCACATATGTAGGTAGCTTATAGGCCTCACAGCACATATGTAGGTAGATTATAGGCCTCACAGCACATATGTAGGTAGATTATAGGCCTCACAGCACAGATGTAGGTAGATTATAGCTCCTCCCTGCACTTATATAAGTAGATAATAGCCCCCCTCCCTGCACATATATAACAGTAGATAATAGCCCCCCCCTCCCTGCACATATAACAGTAGATAATAGCCCCCCCCCTACACATATAACAGTAGATAATAGCCCCCTCCCTGCACATATAACAGTAGATAATAGCCCCCTCCCTGCACATATAACAGTAGATAATAGCATCCCTCCCTGCACATATAACAGTAGATATAGCATCCCTCCCTGCACATATAACAGTAGATAATAGCCCCCCCCCTGCACATATAACAGTAGATAATAGCCCCCCTCCCTGCACATATAACAATAGATAAAAGCCCCCTCCCTGCCATATAAACAATAGATAACACCCCCCCTCCCTGCACATATAACAATAGATAACACCCCCTCCTGCACATATAACAATAGATAATAGCCCCCCTCCCTGCACATATAACAGTAGATAACAGCCCCCTCCCTGCACATATAACAATAGATAACAGCCCCCCTCCCTGCACATATAACAATAGATAATAGCCCCCCTCCCTGCACATATAACAGTAGATAATAGCCCCCCTCCCTGCACATATAACAAAGATAACAGCCCCCCCTCCCTGCAACATATAACAATAGATAACAGCCCCCTCCCTGCACATATAACAATAGATAATAGCCCCCCACCCTGCACATATAACAATAGATAACAGCCCCCTCTATGCACATATAACAATAGATAACAGCCCCCCTCCCTGCACATATAACAGTAGATAATAGCCCCCCTCCCTGCACATATAATAGTAGATAACAGCCCCCTCCCTGCACATATAACAATAGATAATAGCCCCCCTCCCTGCACATATAACAGTAGATAATAGCCCCCTCCCTGCACATATAACAATAGATAACAGCCCCCCTCCCTGCACATATAACAATGATACAGCCCCCCTCCCTGCACATATAACAATAGATAATAGCCCCCCTCCTGCAGATATAACAATAGTTAATAGCCCCTCCATGCACATATAACAATAGATAATAGCCCCCCTCCCTGCACATATAACAATAGATAATAGCCCCCCTCCCTGCACATATAACAGTAGATAATAGCCCCCTCCCTGCACATATAACAATAGATAATAGGCCCCCCCCCTGCACATATAACAGTAGATAATAGCCCCCCTCCCTGCACATATAACAATAGATAATAGCCCCCCCTCCCTGCACATATAACAGTAGATAATAGCATCCCTCCCTGCACATATAACAATAGATAATAGCCCCCTCCCTGCACATATAACAATAGATAATAGCATCCCTCCCTGCACATATAACAGTAGATAATAGCCCCCAGCATGAATAGCGCTAATTAAAAGTAATAACCTGACAGCACTTACCTGACCTCGCTCCCTGCCGCTGTCGCTGTCGCTATTGCTGCTCCCGGTCTTTTCTTCAGCGGCGTGACGTCACCAGGCCGCGCGCGGGCAGCGTGATGACGCGCACGCCGCCTGGGCTGTGCACTCCGGCGCGCACAGAGCCGCATCCTGACTGCGGCCACAGATTACTCCGCGGTGCTCTCTGCTCCGCTGAAGCATCTAACTGTATGTGGCATCCGGCGGACGCACATACAGTTAGTCCGCAACCGCTGCCGTCGCCAAGGTCCTAAGCCTCTAAGCCGATAGCTTAGCGACTGGTAACGGCTTAGGACCCTAACGATCGGCGGCAGATAGCGGCGGCGCCGGGGACTAGTAGGAATACACTAGAGTCTAAGGCTATGTTCACACAGCTTAAAATGGGACATATTTCAGTCCGTAATTCAGTCCGTACTGCGCGAATTACGGCTGGAATACGTCCCAGTCATTGCGGTAATCCACAGTTCTCATAGAGAACTATGGATTACGTCTTCTCTCCCTGCTCGGCAAATCCGCTGCGGGGGGAGATAAGTGACATGCCTTTTTCTAGCGGCGTATCGCATTAGTAATGAAATTTTTGGGGGCGGGTCCCCGCTCCGCCCCCCCCGCCGCCCCGTTACTGGGTAATTGCGTGTGAACTTAGCCGGAATAAGCCGTGTGAACATAGCCTTAAAAATGTGCCACATTTTTAATGTCTAATAAAAAAGGGGCGCATGTTTGGGAAAATACTGTTTACACCATTTGGTATTGGCTTGTTTATGCCAAGAAGTGCACTGTTGGTTAAAACGTTGTATTTTTTAAACCATGTCCTTTTTAAAAAGTACATGTTTTTATCTAAGCCGTGCCCTTTGTGGGTATAAGCATGTTTCCCCGAATTTTGGTGCAAAAATATGTCAGTACTCTTGGACAATCCCAAAGTGATGTGTTCAAATGTCTCAAAGTTTTTTTATTTTGTTCTTACTTTGGGGATATTTTTGGTCAGGGGCATTTTTTTCCAATAACGCATACTACGGGGTGAATTTTTTTTTTTGGTAAAAATTTTGGCAGTATTTCCTTTTTCCTCTATTATTTTTCTCCTGTTTAAGAAAAGCATGTGTGTTGTTTTTGGTTTTTTCGCTGTTTTTCTGCTTTTGTGTTTTTTTTCACAAAAAAAATGAGGTTCAGAAGATATAAAAGGTAAAAGATATCTCCTGGTTCTTCACTCTTCGACTACTTTCTATGGTAATATGGCCCAACATTATACCACAAGATTCAGAAAGGAAATCACATAAGGCAACATGTATGAATCCCGCCACGTCGGAGCGCATGTTTCCGACAGTTTTCCGGGGAAATTTACGCCTGATTTATGTCGGTGCCGAGGTGCGCTCATACATACCATGTAAAGTCCGCCGCGCCTCGTCAGTGTGTGGGGCGCAGTGCGGGACTGCGCCTAAGATTCGCCGCCCGACGTAGTGCGATCATACATGCCGTGTAAAGTCCGCCGCGCATCGCCAGTGTGTGGGGCGCAGTGCGGGGCTGCGCCTAATATTCGCCGTCTGAGGAGGTGCGCTCATACATGCGGGGAAAAGTTCCCTGCGCCTCGCCAGTGTGTGGGTCACAGTGCGGGACTTAGGCGCAGTGCGGGGACATGGGGCTGTGGGACTGCGCCTCACATGTATTCCGATTCGAGACAGGCTGCAAAACAGCGAGAAATCATTAAAGATGTCCGTGCGGCATGAAGTATGAATCAAAAAATCCTTATAAAGGCGTAAAACATTCTCTGAAAAGAGCTCAAACCTACAAAAAAAAAAATACATAAATCAAATCACCTTCCCTTAAAAACTCTTGAGAAGGTAGCTCAGCCGCTGATTGGCTAAGCAGGAAAAAGCCCCTTCCCACCAACCAATCACAGTACTAGAATATTTCCCATAGACAGTAATAACTTTTAGGGCGCCTTCTATCGCGCCTTCTTTCTCCTTCCAAATTGACGCACAACAAAATGATTGGTGGATTCATATCTGCCGCCTGGGCTCAACCAATCAGCTCTTTTTTGCCTTTTTTACTGTATTTTGAACTGCCCGCCTTTGAATTTGATTGGTCTATACTTCTCCATAGCTTTATGGGGTTTCCCCGTCGCTCCTATTCTGATTGGTGGTTTCTGCCGGACTAATGAGAAGAGCTTAAAGAATTTGAATTACTGTATTTTCCGGCAATTCTCTATATCCCAATTCCTGATGTAGCGCCGGTCTCGGCAACAAACGCGTTGTTAGGGATTTGATTGAAGGTTTCAGCTCTTTTTCAGATAATATTTTACACCCATTAAAATGATTTTTTTAATCATACTTTCTGCCGCACGGCGCTGAGAGCCGAGATTGCATTGCCCCGATCTGGCCATAGACTACAATGGGAGAAGTAGCTCGCGCTCTGATTGGCCGAGATAGCCAAGCCCCCCGCTACTTCAACCAATCAGCTCTTTTCTGCATTTTTACTGTATTTTAAAATGTCCCGCCTTTGAATTTGATTGGTCAATACTTCTCATAGGTTTTAATGGGTAAATGTCGCTCCTATTCTGATTGGCTGGTTTATGCCGACCAATGAGAAGAGTTTAAAACAATTTGAATTACTGTATTTCCCGGCAATTCTCTATATCCCAATTCCGGATGTAGCGCCGGGTCTCGGCGACAAAACGCGTTGTTAGGCATTTGATTGATTTATGTTTTTAAAAGGTTTCAGTCTTTTCAGAGAATTTTTTTACACCTAATAAAAAATGATTTTTTTAATCACACTCCATGCCGCACGGCGCTGAGAGCGAGATTTCATTGCCCCGATCTCTGCATAGACTACAATGGGACAAGTAGCTCGTGTCTGATTGGCCGGGATAGCCAAGCCCCGTTTAGCTCAGCCAATCAGCTCTTTTCTCCCTTTTTACTGTATTTTGAACTGCCCCGCCTTTGATTTTGATTGGTCAATTTATTCCATAGATTATAATGGGTCCCTGTCGCTCTTTTTCTGATTGGCTGGTTTTTCCCGACCAATGAGAAGAGCTTACAGAATTTGAATTACTGTATTTCCGGCAATTCTTTATATCCCAATTTTCTGATGTAGCCCCGGTGACGGGGGACAAACGCGTGTTAGGGTTTTTGATTGATTTATGTTTATAGAAGGTTTCAGCTCTTTTTCAGTAATATTTTACACCTAATTAAAAATGATTTTTTTAAAATCATACTCCATGCCACACGGAGCTGAGAGCGAGATTTAATTGCCCGATCTGGCCATAGACTGCAATGGGACAAGTAGCTCGCGCTGATTGGCCGAGATAGCCAAGCCCCGATACTTCAACCAATCAGCTCTTTTCTGCATTTTTACTGTATTTTGAAACTGTTCCGCCTTTGATTGGTCAAAATTTTCCTAGGTTATAATGGGTACCTATCGCTCCTATTCTGATTGGACAAGATTGCCAAGCCCCCGCTAGCTCAAACCAATCAGCTCTTTTCTGCATTTTTACTGTATTTTGAACTGTCCGCCTTTGAATTTGATTGGTCAATACTTCTCCATAGGTTTTAATGGTCCCTTTTCGCTCCTATTCTAAATTGGGGGTTTACTGCCGACCAATGAGAAGCGCTTACAGAATTTGAATTACTGTTTTTTATTTTTATTAAATAAGGTTTGAGCTCTTTTTCTGATAATGTTTTACGCCTTTATAAAGGCGATTTTTTTGGAATCTTTACTCATGCCACACGGAGCTGAGAGCGAGATTTCTCTTGCGATTTCTATGTTTCCTCTCATGTTCCGTTCTCGCTTCACTTCGCCCGCTGGATCATTTAGGCCAGAATCAACCGGGGTCTGCCTGTCGGAGCTGGCTGAGCGTGTAATTTCGCCGCACTTTGACCGACCCACGTCTTACATGCCTCGGGTTTTGAGTGCCCCGGTCCCGGCCAGAAGGGCCCACACCGCACCACACCGCGCCATTACAGCCTTCATGTGAGGCGCAGCGAAAGTGGGAACGCTGCGCCTAAACGCGTTAATCCCGTTCATACATGTCGCCATAATCTATGAATCGCATCACTTGTTAAGGGACAAAAAAAAGTCACTAAAAAGACATGCACTTAAAAAGATTATGTTGTATAAATGCCATGCAAAGTGCATCATAAAAATGCACACAGCAATAAGTAAATGCATGCAGTTTCTGGAGTGTTAAACACAAAAAAAAAGCCACAAAAAAAGTCTGGATGAAGAAGGCCGTAGTGTAATAATGGGTTAAGCTGCATCTATGCTCAGCTCTACTGTCCTAAGATCCTCATATACATCATACTATTTACTATTCCCACTCACAGTAGGATATGAAATGTATCTAACATGTTCAATAAGCTTTGGACAGGAAATGTTCTGTCACCAAATGATAACAATGCATAAAATGTAAAACTTTGTATTATATACACATTTACAAGTCGCTTTCCTGAATTTTGTAAGACAAGAAATATTAGCTTAAAAGGAACCTGTCACATAGGTTATGCCCCCTTGCTGAGGGCAGCACAAGCTAGTGTCAGACCTGCTGTTTCCAGCACGGTGTCCCTTATTCTGTAAGATGCTGTAGTTTTAGAGCATTTACCCCTCAAATCTTATACATGAGTAGGTGTGAGACATGCCCACCAAAGGCTAGCCCCGCCCACTGACAGTCCTTCACATGTTTCTACCTATTCAAAGTAATAGGTTTATCAGTTGAGGTGGGCGGGGCTAGCCTTAGATGGGCGGGGTTTGAAAAAAAACTGACTCTTTGAATGACTCTTCTGGCTAAAAACTACAGATTTGAGCATTAAATACACAAAAACGACAGCATCTTACAGAATATGGGACACAGCACTGGAAACAGCATGTCTGACACTAACTTGTTCTGCCCTCATCATGGAAGGCATAATCTATGTGACAGATTCTCTTTAAGAAAAGGGTGAAAGTCCTCCAACACCAAGTATAACGTAAAATCCTAGGGCCATATGTATGAATGCTGCCTAGCAGTAAGACTGTCTATGTTGCCCTTAGCAACCAATCGGGTTCAGCTTTCTTTTTTGAGAGCATATATGAAATAAAAAGCTAAAACTCGGGTTTGGTTGCCATGAGAACAAAAAAAAAGTCTTAGGCTAGGTTCACACGGCTAATTGCGGAACGTTTTACGCCCCCCAAAAATTACCCCGTGTGGCCCGGGGGGCGGGAGAGGGGGAGGGAGCGGGGGGCCCCGGCACCTCACCCCCATTGATTGCTTTTACCAGCGGTTTTGTTTACGCCGGGGAAATTAAATGTAATTTTATCCCCCCCCTCGGGTATTCGCTAAACAGGGAGAGGAGAGTAATCCTATTTCTCTATGAAAAATTGGATTACCGAAATGATGGGCGTTTTACCCCGTAATTTGCGCACCCGGCGCTTATTAGGGACTGAAATACGTCCAGTTTTAAGCCGTGTGAAAATGGTTTAGGGTAGCAGTTTTCAGACATGGGGGCCCTAAACTTTATTAGGGTAAGTTTAAATCCAAAAGTCCACCCTCCTTTAGAAATATTAGCATTTGGCTATTTATAGGTGATTGGATGAGTAATCAGTATGGCCCCAGCTTTGGGCCCCTAATTAACCCAGCCCCTTTTATAAAAACCCGGACCCAAGCAAGTGATGTGATGGTGGAATTGGTTCTTACTGCATATTGTTATTGTAATCTGCAAAAGGGATTGGGTGTTCCAACTGAAGTAATACCCAACCCTAAAAAAAACACTCTTCTAAATTATAATGGCAATCCCCCCCCCTTTGAAATAGTCTTTTCCCAAAAATAATAGGAAAAAAATACAAAATGCTGTCCTTGTGAAAATGTAAAAAAGCAGATGGCGGGGGCTTATGTGACCATTTTATGTGCTTTGTGGTGAGGGGGCCTGTGGGCACCTCTGGTTCGAGGGCCCGGTGCAAGTGCAACTGTAACCCTGTAGGGACATCATGGTGCCACCCCTGATAGGGGGGATTCTGACAGGAACCTAAATCTAAACCCTTTTTATCTCCGCGTCATGAACAATGAATCATATCACTAGAGCAACAATAAAAACACAGAGGGTGAGAAAGAAAAATGTATGAAATAGAATTTTTGTATCATAGTCAGTAAAAGGGGACATGTATGATCTAGGGGATAGAGGTAGTTCTCTAGCTTTAAAGCGTGTAGAAAGGGCAGAATGTATGCCCCTCTAGATTTGGATTTCTAGTTCCCAAAACGACAACTTGGGCTCAGGAAACCCCAAATTTTTAATAGGTCTGGGTGTTTCGCAGGATGGTTAGTTTTCCCGTCCTCCAGTCATAAATGAGTAGAATCGTACAGTTGTGGTGCGACACCCCCAGAATGCCCTCACATCTTAGGCATGTTACAAACTGCCGCAGGCACCACAAAATGCAAAATTTTTGGAGTGCGTTGCTATACATTAGAGAAAGGGCTGCAGCAGTTTTTTGGGCTGAAAGGACACCAGAATACTGGTGCAGCACCATACATACATGTTGCCCTATGGGATTTTCTGACTGATATTTTGTCCTTTTTTTGGCATGTAGGGGGGCGGCTTTTGTCTGCAGTTTGCAGATTCATGCCATCCCCCTTCGCACCCACATGGGGATAAGCCCTAAGTGTACCAAATGTAACAAAATTCACCAACTCTTAGGCATACATGCCAACTCTCCCGTTAATGGGGGTCCCCCCCGCCACCCCGGCAGAGTTGGCGAACCTCCCGCCGCCAGCAGGCAGGTTCTTTAAATGACTGCGGCGCCGGAGTACCGTCAGGACGCTACTCTGTCGCCGCTTCACCCGCCCGGCGAGTTTCACTGACTTGTGTGGCCGCAGCCGCACAGTCAGTAAGCATCTGCACGCTCCGTGCAGCTGCCGTACAGGGAGAAGGCAGGGGTGCGCTGTACATACAGATAAGCGTCGCAGGGGGGTGTGACGCGCGGCTGCACTCACATCCCCTGCGACGCTGAGGAGATCGTCAGGAGCTGGACGGGTTGCTGGTAGCCTGGTGAGGTGAGTAGTTTTTATTATTTTTTTTTATTAGCTACATGGGGCATTACCTGGCTGCTAGGGACAATGCCTGGCTACTGGGGCCAGGGCCGCCATACAGGGGGTACATCCAGTACTCCCGTATGGGGCCCGGTGGAATAAGGGGGCCCGCCGCAGGCTGATCTCCCTGGCAGGATGAAGGTGTTAGGCCTTCAGCCTGCCGGGTGTCGGCCCCTACTGCTGACGTAGGCGGCGCGGTGACGTCACTTCACCGCACCGCCTATGCAGGGCGGCAGTACGGAGACGGCGGCAGCTCGGAGCGGCAGGACCGAGGCTCAGGTAAGTGGCTGATTTGTTGTTTTTTTTTTTAATTATATATAAGGAAAGTGGCCCTGACTACCTGGCTAGAACTAAAGGGGGCCCTGGCTACCTGGCTAGAACTAAACTGGCTACCTGGCTAGAACTAAAGGGGGCCCTGACTACCTGGCTAGAACTAAAGGGGGCCCTGGCCACCTGGCTATAAATAAACTGGCTACCTGGCTAGAACTAAAGGGGGCCCTGACTACCTGGCTAGAACTAAAGGGGGCCCTGGCCACCTGGCTATAAATAAAGGGGGCCCTGACTACCTGGCTATAAATAAAGGGGGCCCTGACTACCTGGCTAGAACTAAAGGGGGCCCTGGCTACCTGGCTAGAACTAAAGGGGGCTCTGGCTACCTGGTCTAGAACTAAAGGGGGCCCTGCGTACCCTGGCTAACTAAAGGGGCCCCTGGCTACGCTTGGCTATAAATAAAGGGGCCCCTGGCTAACCTGGCTAGAACTAAAGGGGGCCCTGGCTACCTGGCTAAACAAAGAGGGCCCTGGCTATCCCTGGGCTAGAACTAAAGGGGGCGCCTGCTACCTGGCTAGCAACTAAAGTGGGCCCTGCTACCTGGCTAGAACTAAAGTGGGCCCTGGCTACCTGGCCTAAACTAAATGGGCCCTGACTACCTGCCTAGAACTAAAGGGGGCCCCTGGCTAACCTGGCTAGAAACTAAAGGGGGCGTAGCGCGCCGTCCCTTAGAATCTCCCACTTTTCCACTTTCAAAAGTTGGCAAGTATGCTCTTAGAGCATGTCCCCACGGCACAGAGCAAATACCGCTCGGATTATCCAACCGGTATTTGCTCTGTTTTAGTGCAGTGTACATGGCTGCAGGTATGTTTCTTCTCTGTGGTTTGCAGAGAAGAACCATCCCCTTTCACATTAAAATGTTCATGTTCCTCCAGAAAACTGGGCGAAAGAATCAACATGTTCAATGTTTTTTGGACCACCGGCAATCTAAAAATCCGTCCGGTGGAAAATCTGTGCAGCGGTCCCCACTGCACAGATTTTCTATAAAGGTCCGTGTAAAAGTTTGTCAGCTGGTTTGCAGACGGCTTTCAAAACTGAAAACCGCCTGAAAAACTGGCTGTGGCGACATAACCTTAGGGTGCTTTCACAAAGCGCAGTTTTGGTGCAGTTTTAATTGCGCTACAATTAAACTGCCTTCTTTACCCACAAAGCTTTTTGAACTCTTATACTAAACTGTTTTTTGGAAGTGATGGATCATTAGGTACATTTCCCAACACGAGCCAATGTCATTTTTTGGTCTATTTTGCACCAAAACCACTTTTGACGGCCATACTCTCATGTATATGAAACTGTTGTTACACCAAAAACTATGCACATAATAGTCGTTGAATTAAAAAGTGAGGAGACGCTGTGCGCCTCCATAACGCAATGCGCCTATTGAGGCGCATTACATATACTAGTAATGATACGTTATGCGCCTCCGCTGTGCAATGCGGAGTTTACCTGACGCCAGATTTTTGAAAGGATCGGACTTTCTGACGCACTTTACACTGATTTAATGCGCCTAAGAACTGCCGCGGCGCCGCCAATATTCGGACATTTCGCCTTTAGTGTGTTTGTCCATAAGACTTCAAACACAGTAATTGATCACTTACTTGAAACACTTTTCTGAACAATTTAGGACAACTAAAGCAGCTTGCTGGTAAAAAGACAGTATTAATTGGAGCGCATTTAAAACTGCACCATAACTGCGCTGTGTGAAAGCACCCTCCTAGTACAGGCATAGTAGAGGATAACACCACAAATTATACATATGTATACTTATCAGCCAGCAGGCAGGGTTCTAAAGGCATCATAGAGAATAATAACACGGCTGAACGACTGAATGGTAGGAAGGCCTCCTACCATTCAGTTGTTCTGCCATGCTACCTGTGGTGAATCGTCATCTGGAATTCCAAGGCCCTTTACTGCCAAAGTGTCTCCCCCCAAAAAAAGGAAAATATAAAATTCTATCCGGCGTAAATGCAGTAATATAGCACCATTGTTTTTTTTGTTTTTTTTAGTTTTTGTAGTTTGCTGTGCAGTATAGCTGATATGTTATCTTTATTATTCAGGTCCGTACAATTCCACCTCTACCAAATGTACACTACTCACAAAAAGTTAGGGATATTTGGCTTTTGGTTACAATTTTAGGATGGAACAAAAAATTTCTTTTTGGGACCACTCTAATTTATGAATTCACATGTCCAACTGTTTAATGTTTCAATACTTTATGCACAACTTGCTGATCTCTAACAAGGAGCTTAATATCCAAATTCACAACAGGTGTGTGATCCTTGAATCACCCAATAAATTTAGGGGACCAATTTGAATTGGGATTTAAACAGTCCTCTCTCATCATGCTGTTCACATTTTGACACACTAGACCAAGACAATGCTTACAATTAATCTACAGGTACCTCACCATTGATGAGGTTTCAAGCAGGGAATCACTCAGAAAGGACGGGGCCGTACATAGGGGCGCAGCCCATAATGGGAGGGCCCCACATGACGCCGGTGCGCCGCCCGGAAACCGTGAGGGAGAGGGTGGGGCCGGAGTTAAGGCGCGAGGTCGGCTCAGGTGATGGGCCGGCATAAAAAGCGTGGATAGACAGTGTGGTCGGCAGCAGTTAACAGTTCCACCCTCCCGCCCTTAAAACAAGGGGTGGTGTTGAGGTGGGATGGGGGTGTTTTGGTTTGTGGCTGGAATTTATTTGAGTTTTAGGGTTTTTTGAGGAAGGCGCTCAAGTGTGGCGTAAGCGGCTGATTGTCGCATGCTGCTGTGGCGGGTTGGCGTCCTTGGAGTCGGTGGAAATTAGCAGGGGAGTTGGGCTCAGCTTGGCTCCTAGTTTTTTAGATGGACAGGTCTGGCCGAAGGTATGGGACATCCACAGTGATGGCGTCCTTGGGAGCAAGTGACGGAATGGTGAGCCACCTGAGGAGGCTTTTGGTCCCGGAAGCCGTGGGTTATGGCTGGGGGCAAAACACGGAGAGAAAGAGGAGATTTTTTTCTCAGCAGACCTTGGTGGTTGGATCATTGTTTGGTCCAAGGACCCTCAGCCCATGTTGTTTCTTTGGTTGGTTTTCGGAAGTTTGGAAAGTTGTTGGGGTGTATTTTGGGTCTGGACGGATGGGTGGTTTGGTGATTGATACTCATTTGCTGTTAATCAATTGTTTATTTATCTATTATTTATTTTATGTTAATAAAAAATGTGCTGCTGAGGCCAATTTATTCCCAATACAGGTTCCTTGTCTTTATCTGGAGGGTTCTAGTGGGAATGGGTGTGTAGACTACAGCAGCAAAAGGGTAGGCGTTGCTCAGGGTCAAGAAGTGGCCACTGAGCTTAGAGTGTCACAGAGTGTCATCAGCAGGTTGTAACAGAGGTGCAGAGAGACAGGAAGATCACAAGAAAGGCAAATAAGTGGACCTCCTTTGGCTATCATCAACACACTCACCCCATAAAGGACCCATTCAATGCAAAACATTTGTCCCTGCGGAACCGATGATGAATTCCACACAACTCCAGGCACATTTAAGGGAAGTGAGAGGCAACCAAGTGTCATGTCAGGCCATTCATAACTGTTTACATCAGCATGGTCTACGTGCTAGAGGTACAGTGTTGTCATGATGTCAAAATGTAAACAGCATGATGAGGAACACTTTTTAAATCCCATTTCAAATTGATCCCCTGTATTTATTAGACGATTCAGGGATCAAACACCTGTTTTGAATTTTGCCATTAAGCTTTTTGTTAGAGATCAGCAAGTGATGCAAAAAGTCCTGAAAACATTGAACAGTTGGACTTGAGCATTCCAAAGTTAAGAGATGGACTCATTTAGTTTATTTCCAAAACAAATTCAAGAAATTTTGGGCGACATGTCTGAAAAGTGTCAACGGCACGGCAGGTTTGAGGCGCATTCAATCAGCGTATTGTGCGCCTGAATGAACAAACCTTTTCAAAAATCTGTCTTCTGGTATACCTTGCATAGTAAAATTAATCCAGGCGCATTACAAAATCTAGATGCATATCATATCATTGCTAGAATATTTGGTGCGCCTTTTTAGGCGCATTCAAAAGTGTTGTGCCTGGTGTATAATGTGCCTAGTTTTGGTGTAGGACATGTCATTTATAAAGAGATTAGGTCGTCAAGGTTTTTTTGGCGCAAAATACACCCAAAAAATAGGGCAGTCATATTTGGATATGTCGCCCTTTATGTTTATCCAGAGATTTCAACCAAAAAATCAAATATCCCTAACTTTTTGTGAATAGTGTATGTATAATTTTGTTTAAGTTTTATTGCTTGTAATACAGATGGAAAACTATGCTTTGCATAGTCCTTTCTTAGACCAATAATCTTTTTCATTATGACTGTTGAAACACAGGGAGGCAAAAACTGAAAAATTCAACTGGTTAGACATGTATGATCGGGGTTTTCACCCTTTTCTGGCGTAAAATGCACCTAAGTGAGAAGTCTACGATGTCTAATGCACACTAAAAAAATGTGTTAGCGCATTGTTCGTAAGACTCGACACTTCAAATGTACCTAACATCAGGGTGCTTCTGGTGGAGTGTCGCACCCACTTGTAATATTTATATCACAGATATGAATATTGGCTCCGCAAAAACTAGCGCACTACTGCTCGAGGTGGATACAGCAGATCTATTTCCAATGTGATCCTGCCTTAGCCTGAAGGATTTGAAAGTAAGAGATAGATTTCCTATTAGACAAAAAATGTCTAATATTTCTCCGCTTACAACCAATACAATAATAAAAAGTAATTATCCGATTATCATCAAACTAATAATAAATTTAAATTATTTAAATTTAATAAAAATGTTACATGTAAAAATAGTATAAAAATTGCATCTAGTTTGCCCATTCAGTATAAATACAACATAAACTCATCACTCTCACCCATAAAGCTTCTCCACAGTGCTACTGCTAACCCTCCCTACATTTCTCCTCCTCATGTCTGCCTACTACCCTAGCCCCCTTCCTGTCCACTCTGCTGATGATATCAGAATACATTCCTCAGTCCATCCGTACCTCCCATGCACCGTCTCCAAGACTTCGCATGTGCAGCACTCAGTTCTCTGGAACAATGCTAAACCTCGCGGACGAACAAGCACACTCATATAAAAACTCTCATAGCTTTAAGAGGGCCCTGAGAATACATCGTCTCACTCTGGCCTACCAGAATACCTAATGACATTTTGTATCACTCTGTATCTGATTTGACACAAATATGTTGTAAGGTCAAAGCTACTGGAATTCAGTCAAAACAACTCCTCAACCAGGAAGAAGGCTTCATATTTCAGTCTCCAAAGAAGCTTTCGTATATAATTGCATGTAAATACGTCCCTTTACTCTAAATACTTTACTGATTTTACTGGTAATTTTCTTTTCAGAAATCTCTCCATCATTTTCAAAAACACATATTACTAGATAATGCAGTCCAATTAAGCAAATATTTTGCTAAGGAATATGTCATGATGACCTGAAAGCCATGTAGAAGTACTCACAGCAACCTTTAGCCTTCTAAATACACAGAGCTTACAGCCAGCAGGTATACCTGGAATGACACACCACATGAGAAAAGTCTAAATTTTCGGGGTCCTAATTGTATCAAAGTATCAAAGACTAAAACTCAGGGCTAGTTGTTACTGAAAAGAACCACTAACATATCTAAAATTAATTTTACATTATAATTATTCTTAGATTTATTATAATAATTTAATAATTTTCCTACTGGACATGGTGAAACCAAGTATGTGTCCCATTTTTTTTTTTACATAAAGTAATTTTATTGGGAAAACAGGGATTTAGCTTGTTTCCTTCTTTTTTTAACGTGTTTAACATTTTTTTTCACTGTATTTTTACTATTTTTTGTCCTACTGTGGAACTAGACTGCTGTTTGCAATCACTTGATTGCCTTTATAATTAATGTGACCATATGTCCCGCTTCCCTCCCCCCTTGTCCCATAGCACTGGCAATGTCCCAGTAGGATGCCTAATGTCCCACTTTCATTGTGACATTGCTAGTTCGTCGCTGGCCTCCAGGCCGCTGCCGTGGGCCTGGAGCACCCGCGATCTTTTCAGCTGTATGCTGCTCTTCTGGAAGGGCCTACAGTTGAAACTGCTATTGCTGAGCAGAAATGTCACTACATCATGCCTTCTGTGATACTCAACTGTGTAAGCTCCATGCCTAGCCTGCAGCCCACATTAGTAGCCGATGGCTCCCTGCTCTGCCGTAGTATTCAACTGTATGTATTTGAGAAGATGTGTGGAGCCTGTGGCCCACCGGGGGATTCACTGGACCTATGGTGGGCCAGTTCAAGAACCTGTCGGCCCTCCGGGAATCTGCTCAACAGAGCAGATTGCCAGTCCAAGCCTGCTGTGATCTCAGAGAGCAAAGACAGCCATTTACATATAGAAGCCTTCCCCAAGGCTGCTGAGCTGATGAACTGGGTCCATATCTCCCAAGTGTCCCACTTTTGGAGGGACAGTCTCTGCTTTGACCCAAGACTCTGTATCCCTCTTTGCTCCTTTAATTTCCTTTTCTTTGACATGGAAAACTGATTTGCATTATCAATTTACTATATTGATCCAGAAAATGTCTGATTCATATTTTTATATTAGAGCCCACATTGTATTTTATTTCATGATATTTTAGATGTTAAACATTTCTAGTCAGATGATGTTTGTGCTTTTATGTACATTCAAATTATTCAAGGGTGGGGATATGCAGAAAAGAGTGAATCTTTCCAACCATGAATCATGACTGTGCCCCTTTTTGATTATCCAAAAAGTTGGGAATTATGAGGCTGAACTGCACAAATGATGAAGATGGGTAGAGTCTGTACCGTTACTTATAGCCAGCCCTATTATCATAGGATATGTGAGCCATGCAGCATTTATCTGTACTCATCATTTGCTAGTTTATGCTGGGATGTGCTATAGTAGTCCAGTCTGTAATTATCCATTACTAGGTTATCTTGGGATATGCAGTACCATAATGGTCTAGTTCATAATTATCCCTTACTAGGTTATGTTGGGATTTGTGGTACTATGGTAACCCAATCTATAATTCCATAGCTAGTTTACTCTGGGACTTGTTGTACCTCAGTGTCCCAGCGTGTAATTATCCATTACTTTGTTATGCTGTACCATCAGTGTTTAGTGTTCAATTATCTATTTTAGATAAATCTCTTCTTACCCTTCCTCTGTTCTACCAAAGCTGCGTTCTAAATTTCTTGCTACGAAATTAGCAGGTGGAGAACAATGGCAAGCAATTTATTCGTAATACCACAACAATGACCCACTCCCTGGGATAGAAAGGCTGCGTTGAATATAGACATGGTGTAGCAGAGTGGCAGTAGGGAAGGGGGGCGCCAACATCCTATGGTTTACTTAATACGCCAGTAGTTTTATGGCGGAGCTGGCCATGCAGTTATACAGCTCATTTAGGCAACATCTGCTCCTTCCAACTCAAACATCTACATAGAAACTTGGTGAAGTATGCATGTTTTTTTTCAGTGAGGAGAGGAATAAGGTACTTCAGATGCCCAGGCAGTGGCTTATTGCTCCAAATTTTGAGCATGTTGACATACATGTTGATCCGTTTTCAGGTCGTTTGTCCATTGCAGTGTAGACATAGCCTTACTTCTTCCAGCAATTGACTGTAAGAGAAAGCTTGGAGGAACAGAGATCCATATACACATTATAAAATTGACTGACTCAATGCAGGTTGGTGAGTTAAAGAGGCTGTACACCGCAGCAGAAAATCATACCATGAGCTCCTGGGATGCCAGTAAACCAAAAAATAATTATACTAATTATAATAAACTTATACTAATTGGTTGCAGCAGTCACCTGCCTCTGTTCACTGCTGAATGGTGATGTAAATAATTGATATGTGACTGCTGCAATCAGTAATACTGAGTAATACTGAGACGGGAGGAAGGCGAGTATATGTTTTTTTATCTTACTGGGACCATAGGAGGTGATGGTATGATTTTCTTACACAAGTGGACTTACGAAATGTGAATGGCTTTCCTATGGCTCAGTTCAACCACATTTATTGGGTACACACTATTATGTTGACCACATGCTGAATACCTTCAAATCTTTACAATACTTGATAAAGGGGTTTCTACACTCTGCAGGTTATCAGAGTCCATTGTCTATACACGCAACAAAGAGTAGCTGCGGAAACAAAGAAGGGGCCATTTTTTTCCTTGCCTGCCGGTCTAACCAGGCTGAAATTCCTCGTGGCACAAGATGGTGGTACTAGGAAAAGTAAGTGATCATTAATGTTTTCTTATAACTGCAAAAAATAAAGGGCTTATTTTTAGAAAATTAAAATTTATTTAAAATTTAAAATAATTTTTTTAAAAGGAATTCAACTTTTTACCAATTGATGTCATAAAGATTCTTTTGGTTTCTCTTAATGCGAGTCAATGAAGACCTATGCTGTTTGTATTGCTCAGACACAATGTAAGCAAATTGGATCAGGGCGGATTGGGCAGTATAGCTGTCAGTTTTGACAATTGTAGATATTATATTTAAACAAAAGGAAAAAAAGATATTCAAATAAAACATAACTTTTACTTATATATCCTTATAAAAAATATTATAACCAAGGGGATACTTGAGAGGGTAACTATTCCCTGAGGGCACATAGTCACTACCAATTTTTTATATTTTTTCCCAAGGTTGCACTACTTTTTTTTTCCCTAGCTCCCCACTGAAGGCTCGTTATTCTGAGTGAAATTGCTGGGGGACATAGTTTTTTGATATGGGTGAGTATTATCAAGAAGACTAAGGATATTTATTAGTGTGCAACAGGTGTAAGTTGTGAGGGACCGTCCTTTTCGGGACGATTGTTCCGCTAAGGGTTGTCATAGGGTTTTTCAGGGCATAGGGTTAGATTAGCCTGGATTACCTTTTACCCTATTTTTTCTAGTTGAGATATACACTTATTCTTTAATAAGGACTATCTGCTATTGGAAAAAAAACGATCATGTTACCCATTGCTTTTGGGGGTTTTATTCTTGATTATAATATTTTTTATAAGGACATATAAGTAAAAGTTATGTTTTATTGGAATATCTTTTTTCTTCTGTGTATTTTTGGGGATACTTCTTTTGGAGACTTTAGTGTTTCTTTTTTCTTTATGCTATATTTAAACATCTACAAGGAAATTCTGGTTTAGCAAATACATGCTACTTTTTGTGTAATAAACAGTCATGCAATTTTTTATAACAACCACAAATTACACATAAGGCAAAAATAAGGCCTTATTCAAACCCAACAAACTAGAATTCAGGACATAATATTTATTAGATACGTATGAAAGGAACATTACTCTTTTTTTTTTCAAAGACTCAAAACAAGACTCATTCTTTATTACATTGTAGTGCTTGATTTTGGGGGGGCGGCCATTTTGTTTGGATGGGGGTTTTTGTGGACCTTCCCATCTTTTGAAAGGACAGCCATGTTGAATTTAAAGCCTGATTCTTTTTTTTCAGGAATGGCCCTTTCTTCGCCCTTGGGGGGTGACTTAAACTGGCCATACAAGTAAAACTTTTAGCAGATGGAATGCAGCAGATTAATGACACGTGTAATTCTTTGTACAAACCATGCCACCAGCAACATACCAAATAACCTGGCTGATCTAGGGAGCAGCTATAGATAAAAAACAAAACGCCATGCGGTCTGCATGCACAAAAAAAATTTGGGTAT
>JAODAL010027584.1:0-54688 GCA_025379985.1 Phyllomedusa bahiana | reverse complement strand
ATTTGAAATGTCTTCTGTTTTTTATATCCCCCTTTTTTTGGCTCCCTAATACCAAAAACCCTGATGCAAACAAAGGGAAAAATGTCTACGGGCCTTACGGTTTTCTCCAAGAACAAAATTGTTTTGTCCTTTTCCTCCTTCTGACAGATTAAAAAAGGGAAAACCAAACAAAAGGCAAAGCGCATAAAGGGTGGGGGATGGAAACCATTAGGAAACCACGGGGTTTGTCGATTGAAGATTGGCATTTGGGCACAGATAATTACAAGTGGCAAATGACTAGATGGGGTGGCGGCAGCATGCTTACCCCACGATTGGGCACAATTACCAGGGGTGGGGTGGAACCACTCAGGCGAGAGTGCACAATTCATTATTTTGAGGGGGCGGCAGCTTGTGACTAATGAGGTTGGCGGCAGCAGCAGCATCGGGGCCAGAGAGTGAATGGTAACACAGCCTGGAGGAAGAGCAGCTGAGGAGCCCCCGAGGGGTGGGGTGGCAGCCACCCAAGGTACAAAATGCCAGTGAAGAAGGGGGGAGGTGGGTGGTAAAGGACCTGGCAGCGGTGGTGGCATCAAAGCGGGGGGAGCATCAGAATATGCTGGGCGGGTAGCCAGAAGAATCCAACTCTTTTGTCAATTTTTTGGTGAGGGTCATGGCTGATCAATCTGATGCTCGGGAATTGGTGTGTAAAATCCTCCCGACCACGCCTGATCATCTTGATAAAGGTATCTTCCACATTTGGGTGGACAAGCGGGTTCTTTTGGGGAAACATGGCCCCCACCGCACTGAACACCCCTCTGATCCACACTCGGGCCGGGCAGGACAGCTTCTCCCTGAAACTCGGCAAGTTGCGGCCACAAATCCAGTTTGTCCGCCCAGTAGTCCAGCGGATCGTCATTGTGTAATAAGATTGGTCCTTGTATGCTCTCAGAAGCCATAGCCTTGATTGTAGTGGTTAACCCTGGGTCGACTGGAGAGCAGTGTTTGGCTAGGGTTTTAACCCGGTGTGCGTGCCCGTAAGCGGTGTTTATGGGTACTGGAAATTCCTGCCCCTCCAATTTTGGGAAGATGGTGGCAGCGTATGCTTTGTGGTACATGCACTGTGTTGGGGTGTGCCACCTGAGTAGAAAGTGACTGCAAGATTGATAGCGACATAGCCTTTTCCAGACAACATTGTTTACTATGTTTACACGGCTATGAGTGGGGCGCATTTCGCCGCGTATTTTGCGGCGTACTTTGCTCAAATACGAGCAAAATGCGCCCAGTCATTACGGTAATCCACTTCTCATAGAGAACTATAAATACGTCTCCTCTCCCCGGGCGTACAATACGCTGCGCAGGGAGATAAGTGACATTATTATGCTGTGTGAACATAGCCTAAGGTGTAAAAATTGTCTGAAAGGAATCCTAGATGTGTTACATATAGAAAGCTGTAACATTGGCCTTGTTTTTTAGTAGCGATTATGAGGCAATTCCCCCAGAAGAATTAAACTCCTCTCATATCATGTTCAGAGCATCTAAACTGTGCCCCAGACAAGTGTATCTATAAGGGGCCATTCACACGGAAATCCCGACCAGTATTTGCTCTGTTTTGGGGCCATGCACACGGCCGCAGGGGGACGTCTTTTCTCCACTTTTTGCAGAGAAACCCCCCACCCCCCCCCCTTCACATTGAGATGTTCATATTCTGCCCGAAAACCGTCCGGAAGACTAAACATGCTCAGTGTTTTTCGGACCGCTGGAGGTCCAAGAAACCGTCCAGCGTAAACTCTGTGCAGTGGGGATCGTTGCACGGGTTTTCCATTAAGGTCCGTGTAAAAGTTTGTCAGACGGTTTGCAGATGGTTTTCAAAACCGACTGAAAAATAATGCAGTGGGGACAAGCCTTAGGCGATGTTCACACGGCTTATACACGCCATAATTGCGGAATGGATTTTGCCCGCAATTACGGCGTGTGTACGGGGCGGGGCTGTGGCGGCAACTCGCTGGCCTGATAGACAGCCATTATCCACGGCGCGTATCCCGCCAGGATAATGTGCATATCACTTTCTCCCTGCTCGGCGTATAGGGGAGACGGAATCCATAGTTCTCTAGGAGAACTGTGAATTACCGTAATGCCTGGGACAGATTTCAGCCGTATTGCAGCTCAGTACGGCGCGCAATACGGACTGAAATCCATCCCAAAATAAGCCGTGTGAACGAGGCCTTAAAGGGGTTCTCTCACTACAAAGATTGCTTTTTATGTTAAACATCTTGCAAGAACAAGTCACTTTGCAATATATACTGTATCCAGTAACAGTGTCCTACACATTCCTAGATATCCCCTCTTGTAAGGGCTGCATCAGCTCCTCAGGTCGTTCTAGCTACAGACCTGTTTGATCTATCCTGATAGGCTGTCAGCACTGGTTGCTATAGCTACAGACCTGGCTTCTACTGCAGCCTAGTGGAAGCCGGTAAACACGCCCCTGAATTCAAAATGAAAACAGGACTGAGGTGAGATGAATCAATGTAGTGAGACAACCCCTAAGTGTAAGATTTCACTTCTTCTGCTCCATTGGAATAAGTGAGATTTGTGGTGTAAGTCTGTGACAGAAATCATCATGCAGTGTATAGATGAAATCTGTGGAGACTCATCAACTTGTCTGGAGCTGTAAACTGCTGCAAATGTTTACCTGCACAAATCCGCAGGTGAAATCCACAGCATTTCTAACAGGTGTGAATTTCCCCTAAAGCTTCCTGCCACTATTATTTATGCTTTAGCGGTTTCTAAATACTAACTTAATGTCTGGATACAGGTTGTGCTATGTTCAGGTCTCATCCTGTCTGCCTTGCTGCACGAATGAGTGCACACTGTTACTCACATCTTGACATTAAATCCATCCTGAAATGAGAGGGCCTTTCTCTATTCCACATTGCTATGCAATTTAAAGCCTAAGGGAAACATCCGCCAGAAGTGACACAAGGGGATCTTCTCTCCTGGCAGCACAGTCCTGAAGACCAGTCTGCCAGTGTAGACCTGCACACACTGCTTAAATCAATGAAGGGAATATGAAATTGTGTCTTTCAAAGCTGCGGTAATACATCAGGACGTGTTCTCTTTTTCAGACCTTTAATGAGCTCCTAGATGTGGCAGCCGAGCATGAACTGATGAATTGCCTGGGTGATAATAATTCTAGTTTTATATTGTTGTAATTTATTCATGCAACTGTAAATATATGAATCACCGCATAAAGCCTGACTACTACAGAAGGAGGATAATAAAACTCACAGCGTATGTCTTGCTTCTCTTATTTAAAGTCGCACTATTTCGGACTTACCTACATGATATAGTGGGGACCTCATCATAATTATAGGCTTCATGGCGACAACAGCTGACAGGACATGATGGGTTTTGTTACAAAAAAAAAATATATGTAAAGTACTGGACAGCTGCTGTATAAAACACATAACACACTGCAAAAAAGGACAATAAGCAGGCGATTTGTTTCTTCTCAATAAAATATGTCATCATCGTGTCTTAAAGGGGTTGCCAGACAGATACTCCCAAACTTTACTATTATGCAATTATTATTATTAACCTGCATAGCCTTCCGTGCCTACCCATAAGGGTATGTTCACACAACGTTTTCCAGATCCGTTTTTCAGACCCAAAACGGATCCAAAAAAACGTATCTAACAATGTGCAGTTTGATCCATTGTAAGAATTGACATGTGAATTCTACTTGCGTTTTACGCAAGTGAAATCCCCATAGGAAACAATGGAGTGCGCTTTTGGAGCCCGAAAAATGGATCCAAAAGCGCAACATACTGTTGGGTACATTTTGGATGCGCTTTTCATATGAAAAGCACATCCAAAAAACGCATTGGATTAAAATTTTAAGTGTAATACACTAAATCAGCCCCTTGAGGTCTCATTTGATCTAGAACAGGGTGTCTAACGGCGGCCCCCCAAGCTTTTTGGGGAAACAAAACACCCATCAAAACATTTGTATAATCAAATAACAGTGGGAATGAGGGGGATTTGCTTTTTCCCCCAACAGTTTGGGGGGCCCGGGAAGTTTGACCCCCTGTGATCAAAAAGAACTTTTTTGAATTTTTTAAAACCAAAGCCCAAATTTAAAGGAAGCCCACTAGGGGGGGGCAAAAGGCTTTTTTACATGTGTTTCAAGGGAAGCCCTAATTTCTCCCTTTTGGGGTTTTTTCGAAAACTTTTTTTTGGTTTGCAGTTTCCCCTTTCTGGAAAAAAAAAAAAACGGACCCAAAAACTCGGGGAAAACAAAACCCAAGGGTTTAAAATTGTCATATTTGTTACGTTGTAAAGGGGAATGATACTTTGGGACGTCCTGTCCCGGGTTGGGGATACAACGGGAAAAAACTGTGCTGTGGCAGAAAAATTTTTGTGAGCAAGGGATTTTTTGGGTGACTTCTTTAGTGAAAGGGCCCTGGTTCAAAAAAGGTTTGTTTTTTCCCCTTTTTGAGGAAATCCGTTGTAGTGTTTGGAACAAAGACACCCTGACAGACACTGCAATGTAACAGCAGCGGCGCCGCAGAGATCATTAGAGGAAGCATAGTCCTGCATGGACTATTTTTGCTCTATTTTCCGGCAGTACTGGCTTTCTCGTGGTAGACAAAAACCTTTTTTTGCCCTTGGGGAAACAATACTGTCGGGAAAATTAGAAAAAACTTTGGTCAGTTTAAGACACTTTTTGTAAAATTCAAATTTAGGGGTTTTGTCACCTATATCACGGTATCCGTTGGGGTAACTTTTTTTCATGGTAACGCGATGGATAGCTTAAACAGACAGGAAAACAAAGATTTGAACCCGGCCTTTAAAGGGGGAAATAGGGGAAGCCCCTTTTTTAAATTTCCCTTTTTACAGTACATGTTCATTGTATGTGCCAGGAGCTACCCTTATAGACCTGATCCCAACTTGAAAATTCTCTCTTTATGATCCAGGGGGGAATGAAAATTTTTAGCCTTTAAACAGTATAAGGGAAAGTTACAAAAATTTTTTTTTTGGTTTTTTTTTCAGATCCCATTTTTGGGACCCAAATTTTTTGGGAAACCAAAACACCCAAAAAATGTATCTAACAATGTGCAAGTTTGTTTTACTTTGGGTTTTCCCTTGTAAAAATACGAATCGTTTGTTCAGGGGCGAGGGGTTTGGGCATCGTTTTTTATTTGCGTTTTTTCAATCCCTTTTTTGGACCCGTTTTTTAAAAATTGACATGCCCAATTCTACTTGCGTTTTACGCATGAAACCCCCATAAAAAACAATGGAGTGCGTTTTGGACCCCCAAAAAAACGGTTTCCAAAAGCGCAACATATTTTTTGGGGTTGTTTTGGATCCCCTTTTTTTCATACAAATTTTTTTAGTTTTAATAAAACAAATTTCGGCCCCAAAGGGGTCTCATTTGATCTAGAAGAAACGTTTTAAACTTTAAAAATTTTAACCCAAAGGGGGAAGTTTTCCAAATTAAAAGGGGAAAAATTTCTGGAAAGAAGCCCAATAGGGGGGCTAAAAAAATTTTACATTTTTAAAACCCTTTTAAAAAACCTTTTATTTTTAATCTTTAAACCTTTTTTTTATTAACAAAAAAGGTTTTTTTAGAAAATGGTGTTTTAAGGAGTTTTTTAAAAAAGAATTTAAATAGATTTTCCCTTTTTCCCTCTTTAAAAAACCCCATATTAAAACCCTCACTTTTTCCCCCTCTATCTAAAACCCTAATATCACAGGCTCCTTTCTCCCCTTCTAAAACCCTTTAATTAAAGGGAGTAAAGTTTTTCCCCTTATTTAAACCCCTTATTTTTCCCACAGAGCTCACTCCTCCCCCTTTCATATAACCTATATATCCCCAGAGTTCACCCTTTCTCCCTCTTATTTTAACCCCTATAAAATCACAGAGTCAGTTTTTCCCCCCCTCTTAATAACCCTATATATCACAGAGCTCGTTTTTCCCCTCCCTCTATCATAAAAACCCAATATATCACAGAGCTCAGCTTCTCCCCCTCTATCATTAAACCCCTATATATCCCCCACAGAGCCCCAACTTCTCTCCTCTATAAATAAAACCCATTAAATCACAGGCTCCCCTTCTCTCCCTCATCAATAACCCTTAAACACAAGCTCATTTTTCTCCCCCTTCTTCCCATAAACCCATAAAAAACGGGAGCTCAGTTCTCTCCTCTTTCTATAAACCCTTAATATCACAAGTCAGCTTCTCCCCCTCTTTCTTTAAAACCCATTTTCCCCCGAGCTCAGCTTCTCCCCTTTCTATCATATAACCCTAATTCACAGAGCCCCTTTCCCTTCCCCCCTTTTTTTCATATAACCTATTTTCCACAGACCCTCATTTTCCTCCTCCTCTATCAAAATAACCCTAATTTTCACGAGCCGGGTTTCCTCTCTCCCTATCATATAACCCAATTATCAAGACCCTAAAGTTCTCCCCTCTACCCATAAAACCCCTATATTCACAGACTCAGTTTCCTTTTTCCATAAAAAACCCTAATATTCACAGAGTCAGCTCTTTATATAAAACCCCCCCAAAAAAATTTTTTTTTAAAAGACTAAGCTCCTTTATCAAATAACCCAAAAATTATACAGAAGCTCCCTCCTTATCATAAAACCCCTTTATATACAAAAGAGTCACTCCCCCTCCCTATAAATAAAACCCCTATATACACGACCAGTTCCCCTTCCCCCTTATCATAAAACCCCTATTATCACGGAGCTCACTTCCCCCTCTATCATATAACCCAAAAAATCACAGGAGCTCGCTTTCTCTCCCCTTCATATAACCCAATTTTATCCCCAACCTCAGCTTCTCTCCTTTCTTAAACCCCTTTTAAAATCACGAGCTCATTTCTCTCCTCTATCATAAAACCCCTTTTTATATCACAGGCCCAGTTTCCTTCCCCCTATAATATAACCCTTATTTTCACAGGCTCAGCTTCTCCTCTATATAAACCCTTTATTCACAGAGCTCAGTTTCCTCTCCTCTTTAAATAAAAAACCCTATATACACAGAGCCATTTCCTCTCCTCTATCATTTTAATTTTTATATACACAGAGCTCTTTTTCCTTTTCCTCTTTCAAAATAACCCTATATTTCACAGAGTCCGCCCCGGCCCTATCATATAAAAAAATTTTAAACCAAAAAAAAAAAAAACCCCCTATTTTATCACGAGAGCTCCTCCTTTTTCATAAAAACCCATAAAATAAAGGGGCTCACTCCCTACTTTAAAACCCCTATATTACAGAGCTCAGCTCCTCTCCTCTATATTTTAACCCTATATTTTCCACAGAGTCATCTCCTCCCCTATAAAAAACCCCTAAAATCTCACAGAGCTCATTTTTCTCCCCTCTATATAAAACCCATATATAAACAGAGCTCAGCCCCCTCTCTCCTCTATAAAAACCCCAAAATATCCAGGGGCTCAGCCCCTTCTCCCTCCATCTAAAATCCTATAATCACAGAGCTCAGCTTCTCTCCTCAAATTCAAAACCCTATATATCACAGAGCTAGTTTTCCCCTCTATCATATAACCCTATATATCACAAAAGCCCCTTTCTTTTCTCTACATATAACCCTATATGCCCACAGACTCAGTTCGTTTATCTTTAAACCCTATAAAACACAGAGCTCAGCTCCTTTATAAAAACCCCTATATATCCAAGGCAGCTCCTCTATCAAAACCCTATTTATCACAGAGCTCGCTCCTTCCTCTATCATAAAACCCTTATAAAATTCACAGGGGCTCATCCCCCTTTCCCCCATTTTCATATAACCCTATATATCACAGAGCTAAAGTTTCTCTCCTCTATCATATAACCCTTTGTATCTCAGGCTAAGCTTCTCTCCTCTTCTTATAACCCTTTATATCACAGAGCTCAGTTTCCCTCTCCTCCCTCTATAACTCTATATATCACAGGCTCAGTTTCCCTCTCCTCTTTAATAAAACCCTATATATCACGGGAGCTCAGCTCCTTTTCCCTCTATATAAAACCCCCTATATATATCCAAGCCAGCTTCCCCCTCCTCTATCATAACCCTGTATATACAAGCCCCAGCTTTTTCCCCTCAAATCATTACCCAAAAACCAAAAATATCACGGGCCCTCAGTTTCCCCTCTATCATATAACCCTAAAAAAAAACCAGAGTCGGCTCCTCTCCTATTTATAATTTTAACCCTTTTTATATATCACAGAGTCAGCTTCTCCCCCTTAAAACATAAAACCCGTATATAAAGGGAGCCAGCTTTCTCCCCCTTTTTCAAAATTAACCCTTTTATATCACAGAGTCGGCTTCTCCCCTCTTTCTATAACCCATTTTTCACGGGAGCTCGTTTCCCCTTCCCCCCTTACCCTTTAAACCCTATATATAACAGATTCAGTTCTTTTCCCTTTATCATATAACCCTTTATTTTCACAGGGGCCAGCTCCTCTATCATAAAACCCCCTATAAACACGAGCTCACCCCTTTTTAAATCATATAACCCTATATATCACGAGTCAGTTTCCCTAATATAACCCTATAAACCCACAGAGTTTCAGCTCCTTTTCCTCTACATAAAAACCCTATATTTCACAGAGTCATCTCCTCTCCCATACTTTTAAACCCTATATATCCCGAGCTAACTTCTCCCCTCTACATATAACCCTATGTATCACAGAGCCCCACTTCTCTCCTCAAATCAAAAACCCTATATACCACAAGCTCGCTTCTCTCCCTCTTTCATGAAACCCCTTAATTTTAAAGAGCTCAGTTTCTCTCCTTTTATCATAAAAACCCTATATACACAGAGCTCAGTCCTCCCCCTCTATCATAAAATCCTAATATCACAGAGCTCAGCTTTCCCTCTATCAATAAACCCTTTAATTTATAAAGAGCTCAGTTTCTCCTCTATCTTAAAAAACCCTATATATCACAGAGCTCGTTTCCCTTCTCCTCTACATAAAACCCCTATATTTAAACAAGTCAACTCCTCTCCTCTATCATATAACCCTATATATATCACAGAGCTCAGCTTTTTTCCCCTCTATCATATAACCCGGGATACACAGAGCTCAGCTTCTCTCCTCTATCATAAAACCCTATTTTATCACAGATTCAGCTTCTCTCCCTCTTTCATAAAACCCCAAATATATCACAGAGAAAAAGCTTCTCTCCCTCTATAAAAAACCCCTAAATATCAAAAGAGCCCCGCTCTCTTCTCAATCATATAACCCTATATGCCCACAAAAGCTCAGCCCCCTCTATCTTTAAACCCCTATAATCAAAGACCCTCAGCTCCTTTTATAAAACCCCAATAATCACGGCCACTCCTTATCTTTAAAACCCTATATATCACGGAGATCAGTTTCCTCTCCTCTATATATAACCCTATTTATCAAGGGGTTTCATCTCCTCCCCCAATTTCAAAAAACCCCCTATATTTCACCAAGAGTTTCAGCTTCTCTCCTCAATCATATAACCCATGTATAACAGAGCTCAGTTTTCTCCTCTTTTCCATATAACCCCCTATATATCAAAAGAGCTAGCTTTTTCCCCCTCTCTTTTTAACCTTATATGTCAAAAGAGCTCAGTTTCCTCCCCCTATATCATTTTAAACCCTTTTATTTTTCAGAGCCCCAGCTTCTCTCCCTCTATAAAAACCCCAAAATATATCACAGAGCTCACCCTCCTACCCCTTCAATCATAAAACCCTTTATATCACAGAGCTCGGCTTCTCTCTCTATAAATTAACCCTATAAACCCGCAGAGCACAGCTTCTCCCTCTATAATAAAAACCCTTTATACACAGAGCTCAGTTCTCTCCTCTATCATAAAACCCCTTTTATATCACAGAGTTTCAGCTTCTCTCTCTTTTCCATAAAAACCCAATATCACAGAACCATTCCCTCTTTTTTTCCAAAAACCCCCTACATATCACAGAGCTACTCTACCTTGCATAAAACCATATATCAGAGCTCACCCTTCTCCTCCTCTATCAATAACCATTTATTCACAGAGCCCCCAGCTTCTCCCCTGCAATCAAACCTGGTCTTAGATAGGGCACAAAAACCCGGGTTTTTTTAAAAAACTTCTGCTCATGGTGATGCTCAGGTCCCAATGATACCAGATTAAAGAAATTTCACTTTACAAAGAAAAGCTTCAACCCCCCATAGAATTTTTTTCCCAGTATAAATTTTTCATTTTTTTCCCCCTTTAAATTAAAGGCAACAGGTTGGGGGAAAACTGAAAAACAGCATCCAATGTAGTGTACCCCAGTGAGATGAAATTGGAGGCACACAGATACAGTGGGTTTCCCTTTGGGTTTTACGGGTATTACGCTCCAAAACAACCGAGGCCCAGGCTATTTTTCAGGAATCCTTTAAAGTATTTTAACTTTTTTATTATAAGAAATAAGGGGCACCCTTTTGGTTTGGCCTGCTATTTTTACTCATTTATATATGGGGCCCATTTCAACGGGGAAGCCCTGATTTTTTTCCAAAAAATTTAAGTGAGGGAAAAATTGAGGTTTGTTTTTTTCCCTTCCATTGCCCAGCGGGGCGGCATCCTTGTCACTTGTTATTTTTCCCCTTTACCTCCTACTCCTGCAGTTTTAAAAAATCGGTTTTTCCCCAATAGACAGTAAGACAAAATTTGTGTTTTCGTTGATAAGGGGTGATAAGGGTGCTGCTAGGAATCTATATTAGGAGTAAACTAATGCTCATATTTAGCAGCATGGAGCAGCGTTCTACAGCTTAAAAGGGAAGGGCTTTTGCTTCTTGTTCGCTTGCCCTTTTTCCGCTGTTTTAATTGCGTTTTTCTGAAATTTTTATTTCCTTTCCCAAAGGTTTCTGGTGTAAAATTCCCTTTTGCTTTAAATTTTTTTTTACTGTTTGGGCGACCCCAGGGGTTTTGTGGCCCTTTAAATATAGCAATAGCCCATGTGACAGCAAGGTAACCACAATCTTCTGTGTAAAATGGTGCTCACCTTGCTTGGAGCGTTTAAAGATGACCCGTGCCATCTTCTGATACCCTGTTTCCCCAAAAATAAGACACCCCCAAAAAAATAAGACCTAGTGCTTTTTTTTTGATCCCAATTAAAGGGTTTGGCTGTTTAATGTGATGTTTGTGATGAAACCGCTACAGTATATTAATACATGTTCAACAATAAATGTGAATTCCTGTTCTTCAAAAATAAGACATCCCCTAAAAATAAGTCTTAGCTCGTCCTAAGGAGCAAAAATTAATATAAGACACTGTCTTATTTTCGGGGAAACGGGGTATGTCCATTTTAATAAATTCTTGTGTTCCCTGTAAAGGACAATTCTGGAGCATCGTCTCTCAGGGTACGTCCAAAAGATAAAGGAGAAAATACTCATCAGATTCTGAGTCTGCCAAGTATTTACCCCCTTGAGGACCACATTACGTCTTTTGTTGGTGGGGCAAAAATGGGCTGGCATCCGTGTCCTGTTCTGGCTAAAGAAGAGGCTCAGGTGTCTGATGTCAGCCAGGTCTGCAAAGGATGGCAAAGAGTGGACAAACCGCAGATCCAAGCTGTTTAACCCCTTATATGTCTCAATGAATAGTGACCATTGCCTCTAAGTGGTTTTAGGGGAAGGGTGTTCCCTTTCTTACCCCAGTGGCATCCCCTACAATGAGAAGCATAACTTAAAGCTCAGGGCCCCAGTACAAAATCCATAAAAGGGCCCCCACCTGCTATGTGCCATTTATAATATTTGTATCTCCTCAAGCGCTAGGGGGGCCTGTAGGCACCCTACGCTGTAGGGCACGGTAGTGACCGCTACCTCTGCACCTCCTATAGCTTCATCCCTGCCTACAATGTGTTCCCAAGGAGCTGATGTTTTCACGTGGTAGCCGAGGACCTAATGAAGACTTCCAGGTCTGAATTCTGTGTTTTTTTCTTTTTAGGCCCCTCCAGAGGTAGGGTACAGTAATGTTACTACTACCTGGTAGTGTTACACCAACAGGTATAATATAATGCACTACATAAGTAAGGCGGTGTATTATATGAGCAATCAAATGATTGCAAGTTTAAGTTCCCTAGTGGGACTAATAATGATAATTCAATAAAAACAAAAAATGAAAAAAATCCCCACTAAGATAAAAAAAAAAAAAGAAATTCCCATTTTGTCCCTAACAAAATTGCTATCTATAGAAAATAAATGAATAAAAAAAATCTACTCATTATTATTGCTACAATTGTAATGACTCAAACTGCAAAATCATCCCATTATTTATCTTACATGGTGAACAGCATTAAAAAATAAGAAAAAACAATGCCAAAATCAGTTTTTTTGCTAATTTTCTTCCAAATAAACATATTAGATCAAAAAGTCTTATGTAACCAAAAAGAAGTAAAAGTCATCCTGCAAAAATCAACCCCCCATTCAGATCTGTAAAAATCAAAATAAAAATGTTCTATGTTTTGGCTTATGGTGATAAAAAAAATAAAATTTAAAAAGTATTTTTGTTGTGCAAAAGTGAAACAAAATTGAAAAAAAAAAACGATATAATTATGGTACTACCAAAATTGTAGTGATCTATAAAATAAAGTTATCACAGTATGTTTACCAAATGGTGAATGGCGTAAATTGAAAATGCAAAATCCAGTCATCCAGTCATCCCTGAAAGAGTTAATAAAAATTAATCAGTCAGTTATATGTACCCCAAAATTGTTCTATTAAAAATAAAACCTCACTCGACAAAAACAAGCCCTCATATGGCCATTTAGACAGAAAAATAAAAAAAGTGATGGTTTTTGTAATGCGATGATAAAATGAAAAAAATCACTTTGTCCTTGAGATGTTGAACAGTGTTTTACACAAGAAGCCAACGATTTCTAACTTTGTTTTTTAATTTTTTGGCGCGGATTAATGCACGGTTTTCGTATTCAGTTTTTCAATTGTTTTATGCATCATAGAGCAATTGAGTTTTCCGCGGCAAAAACTGCGCACAAAGCTTTCTGGTTGTTTCTAATGCCATCCCATAACAAATTATACACTGCTTTCTAAGTGAAATACGGGAGAAGATTGAGTTAGTATTTTCAAAAAAGCGATTTTGAAATCTAACCTCAATCTGGGGGACACAGCTTGGTTTTTCAATTGAGGTCTTGGAATGATTTACTTTGCTTTTAAAGGTTTTTTTTAAATTTGAAATCTGTGTGAATTTCCTATGGGGGAATGCTTGACTTAAGAGGGGACCTTATCCCCTCTGTGATGTCCTTTCCCTCTGTTGGGGATGTTCATCAGCAATTGCGGGCATAGGTAAATCATAGCACCTTTAGGCATGATTACCTGCCATCTTCCCCGGCCTGTGCTGTGCGGCAGCAGAAAGAAGTGACAGTGCATGGGGGCGGCCAAAGTGCTTTAGAGGTACGCGCTGGCCAGGTGTATTGCAGCCCGCGCAGTATGTGCCGCTATACGCCTGCTATAAATCGTCTCAATGTACCCTTACTTCTAGAAATGTATTTCTGAATCTGTCAGATGGGTGTTACCATCTAGACAACAATATTTGGTTTTGCACATACAAAAAAGTTTTTAAAAAAAATACATAGGTCACCTGTTGTGCACAATAACATACACATTCCAATACCAGCAGCACACCATTAACTAAAGAACTATCAAAAGGCACATAGGAATTTCTGAAAAATCCTCCCTACCACTTAGGACACATGAACTTTTTTTTTAGTTTCTTAGTTCACATTCTGATCAAAACTGCTTAAGCCCACCTCCCATCTACAAGTGGACCTCAAATACAGGTGGGAACCTACACTGACGCCACCTTTCTTTAGGGCCCGTTCAGACCTCCATACCCCGCAGGTGTTTTTTCCATTCAGTTTGAAAGAATTTTGGGCCCTGTGTCCCCCAACACTTACTCTTCACACATTGGGCAATGGGAAATTTGGTTCTTAAAATGGCATAACACCTTTTGGCAACCATAACAGTGCCCCCCCCTACTTGTCCACCAAAAAGTGCAACACAGTGCTCCCCATACATTGTCCACCTAAAAATGCGCCACACAGTGCCCCCCATAATTGCCACCCTAAAAATGAGCACACTGCCCCCCCCTACATTGTCCACCTAAAAGTCAGCCCCCAGTGCCCCCATACATTGTCCCCCATAAAAGTGCAGCCACAAAAATGCCACCTAAAAGTGCAGCCACCGTGCCCCCCATACATTGCCCACCAAAAAAGTGCCCACACAGTCCCCAAAAAGTCAACCCCCAAAAATGCCCCCCACATTGTCCACCATAAAAGTGCAGCCACACAGTGCCCCCCATACATTGTCCACCATAAAAGTGCAGCCACACAGTGCCCCCCATACATTGTCCACCATAAAAGTGCAGCCACACAGTGCCCCCCATACATTGTCCACCATAAAAGTGCAGCCACACAGTGCCCCCCATACATTGTCCACCATAAAAGTGCAGCCACACAGTGCCCCCCAGACATTGGCCACCATAAAAGTGCAGCCACACAGTGTCCACCCTAAAAGTGCAGCCAAAGTGCCCCCATACATTGTCCACCATATAATTGTATCAACAAATTGCCCCCCATACAGTGTCCACCACATAACTGGAGCCACAAAGTGGGCCACCCATACATTGTCCACCATAAAAGTGCAGCCACACAGTGCCCCCCATACATTGTCCACCATAAAAGTGCAGCCACACAGTGTCCAC
Organism: Phyllomedusa bahiana; assembly: GCA_025379985.1. Taxonomy (NCBI): domain Eukaryota; kingdom Metazoa; phylum Chordata; class Amphibia; order Anura; family Hylidae; genus Phyllomedusa; species Phyllomedusa bahiana. The sequence goes on along the minus strand of JAODAL010027584.1, from coordinate 39,996 downwards.
CATAAAAGTGCAGCCACACAGTGCCCCCCATAAAAGTGCAGCCACACAGTGCCACCATAACAGTGCCCTCCTTACATTGCCCACCGTAATAGTGCAGCCATAACAGTGCTCACCATAGCAGTGCTTTCAGTTGAATGTGGCTGTCAAAAGATGATTTTTCTTTTCTCAAGTATGAGGACAGAGACAAAGCACATTTGTGTCCTGAGGGCTGAAGGTCGCACAGAGCGGCGCCATTGGCTGCATGTGGCCCCTGCTCAGCATGTTGTGCACCCCTGATCTACAGCATATATCTTCATCACAATATATTGTATGTAACTGAAAGTACTTCTGCTGCACCAATGTTATGGTTATCCACGTAGGTATACAGTTGCATAGTTCATACATGTGCACAAAACATATGCCATGAATGTGACACAGGCTAATTATAGTGCTGACCATATATGACTCCTAAGGCCTGCATTTTGGACCCCGTGGATATAGTCTTATGTATGTACAGGCACATAGACAGTAATTGAGCATTATGTATTACACATCCGCTTGCTATGTGTGGTTTGTTCTCGTGCCATTTTCATGTTGTCTTCAGAATGCCTACCTAATGCTTTTGAGGTAATATGTTGATACTGATTGCCAAGTAAACTGGCACAGATGGCATGAAGAAGGAGGGCTTTATAATTATATCCTCTGTTTGCCAAAACTGCTGTTGGACTTTTTGTGTGTAAGTGCTCAGAACGGCATAGAATGAGTAACTATTGCTTTTTTGTGTTTTGTTGTTTAGCTGGAGACAACTGCCTGGCAGCTCAACCTCCAGATGGCTCAATCCACCCAAGCAAGAATGAAATCTCCCCAGGCTGTGCTAGAACTTGGAGTTAGCGCTGAAGACACAAAGGTAGGCAGACACATCTGCTGCCAAGCACTTCCCTCCTTTCCTCAGGGCACGTATGACATCAGGTCTTTATCCTACCAATGCTGTTTAACCCCTCTGCGCCTTGATCACAGAAGGGGTTAAGCAGTTGACACATCACTTGCTGTTTTCGGTGCTTTATCTCTCGGTAAATGTCATTATTACCTTTGAAGGTAAAGATTACCAATTCTCTTACTCGGTGTTATTCGGAAGTCTTGCCTGCAGACATGTGATATTGCGGTTTGTGTTGGATATAGTACCCTCAAGTATAATCCTTTTCCCAAGTGTGACATAGGATTAATGCCTTTAAGCATAAAATATGCTCCCTGTCATCTTGCTACTTCTTATTTCTTTTAATTACCATGTTTTAAATCACCTTTTCTGAGTCTTCGCCGATACACTGATATATAAAATGGACAAGTATTTCTGTGAACATCTCTGCTGTGTTTTATCTCTATTATACCTACAAAGTAATGCAGACTATGTACTATGATGATAACCTTTTCCATGCGGCTGTCCCAGGAGGATACTGGCATCTACTGCTTCTAGGGGTAAGAGTTTTCGCTGTACCCTGTTTTAGGGACTAGAAGAGTGATTGTTGGTTCCTCCCATCTTGGAATGGAAATTTTTCCTAAGATTAGAGGGGTTGTATCATTACATTAAATGGTCTTCAGAATAAGGGGACAGTGAAAACAAGCAACTTTGCAATTTGATGTCATTTGCTAAGCTGTCTTGTTTTCACAGTCTCCCTTATCTTTGTTATGTGTAAACACTGTGCCCCAGTGCCAGTTGGAATACACCTCCTTTCACTTCGTTGGCTGACGGCTCTACTAATTTACATTCTGTCTGGCCCCCGGTCGTAATCACGGGAGCCCGCATTCGTGCCTCTCTCACTCAGAATAAGGAGCCGGCAACATTTCACTCTGCACAGCCAGCAGCTTCACAGTAACACTGCAGCTGCTTCTACAATCAGAAAACAGCAGAATTGTGCCTCGGTGCCTAGTGCTTCTGCGTGTAAACATAGAAGGGAGACAGATCTATGCTGCTCTGGATGAGTTCATAAAAGACTGGATTTAACTGTAGCAAACCTTCAGCTGTGAGAGGAGAAGAGATCAGTGCTCTGAGTTCATAGAAGACTGTCTAGACTGAATGCAGGGCTGTGCTATGTAAACAAACAGCTCTTACAAAATTTGACTGCATAGGGAGAGGAAGGACAGTGACATGTGGACTCAGACGGGGGGGAAGGGGGGGAAGCACACTGACTCCGGACCGAGCATGAACAGTGAAGGGGGGATGAAGTCATCCCCCTTCAGTTAGGAAATACCCAGCTGGGAAGGGACGAAAAGCCCCTGGTATTGTAGAGCTGAGAAACTGAAAATACAATGAAACACACGAACTGATGAAGCGATACATCCCCTTTAAGTACCGTAAGTAAGCAAAAGTTAAACTCCTAGGCATAGTTAGAACTTCTCTATGAGACACACACTACAACGCAGCTGGTGCAAGCAATTTTAGCAAAATTAAAAACACACGTTCAACATTTGTTGTTGTTACTTAGGGTGTAGAGGTTAAAAAAGATTTTCCTGAAATCTATGTTAATATGCTTTCCTTTAAGGTCTGACCGCCATGACTGGCAGGATTAACAGAGTAAAGGTACCATGACACTTGCTGGAGCGGCTTTGTCACTTCGTTGTTGTACAGCTTCTGTACATGTGGCTGTTCATAGTACTGAAGTGAATTCTTATTAGAATGGGGCTTCTTTGCCATATTAATTTACCTACAGCCTTGCATGAGTACAACTAGTGACATGAAGCCAGCAGTGGGAAAGAACCATATAATTTATACTGGTATATTCATTACATGACCTATTTTTTTCTATACTGCCTTAAAGGTATACTCCCATTGGCCTTATTTTACAGAACCTGCTTTTCACAGTCAGCTTTAGGTTCCTACTTCCTGTACAGGCTGTGGGCGGTTCTATAGCAGTGACTGACATTTTGGCTCTGCTACCTCCTATTCCTAGCTGTGCCTCTGTGTCTATAAGAGGAACATTGCTGATGGAGAGGTTTTGGAAATAAAAAGGTTACTGTCCAAGCAGGATGCATGTGAGCTAATAGATCTGTATTCATCATGAGCGGAAGCTACCACGAAAAGCAGAATGATTGTTCTACATCTCCCCATCTGTGTATTTACATAAAAAGAAGTGTCGTTGTCCAGCCCTGACAGCACAGCAAAATACTCCTGATCTCTCAATGTTCAGTAACTAACGGGTTAACATTTATCTCAGTGAGAAAGATGAGATCAGAGCAAGCTCTACACTAGGGAGTGACCAGCCTGGCCATTATTAGGTCAGTAACTTAGGAGGCTTATGTAAAAAAGCAGGAGTTACGAACTGCTCTGACGCTGAAATAAAGCAAAATCATAACAGTAATGTATTTGGTAATAGTCTTTAGTTACCTTTGCCTACTTGTTTTAAGCTTATCAATCATATGGGAATACTCTCCTAACCTGCCACCTCATTTCAAGTTTAGTTTTCTAGTAAAAGACTGAAATGTCTGCACTACAGTAGTTCCATGTTCCCTCTTAAAGGTTGTTCTCCATTGTATTGAAAGAGATGTTATATCCATGATGACTTTACATTGAACTCCTAATCATTTGTCACAGCAGCACACTGGATGTGGCTACTTTTGGGTTGTAATATTATGTGGAAATGTGATTTTGTCACGTAATGGACTTGTGAATCTATAGGCAGCTTGTACACTGTACTTTCTGCAATACATACAGTTGGCCATATTTCTTTTGCAGGCTTTTTAACAGAATGGTTCAGGGTATATAAAATATGCAGGATGTACAACATACAAATTCTTTTTTCCACTTTCCTCTAGCTGCCTAGTTGCGAGAAGTGACCCAAATTCTCAAGTGCTCATTCCCAGCGCTGTCTGCAGTATACAGTATAGCGTTTAGAACACATAAAGCATATGATGGACGGTTAAAAATACATGGCTCTAGTTACTAAGCCAGTGACTTTGCTGTCATGCTGAATGCTTTCTGCTATCTTGACAAATACTCTTCTAACCCTTTATGTTCAAGAATATTGCTATTCTTGGTTCAACCCCCTAGATGCCTCAGCAAACATGGCCGCGTTGTCTAAATGAATGAGAGGGTGCCGTGCCTCATTCCGATCGGGACCCTTGCAGCGAAATCACAGGCTCCCAATCGGTTAACAGGGCAACTGGAAGTCTTGTGAAGGCTTCCATCACCACCATGTTTTTTGTTTCACTACTTCCTGTCTCAGGCAGGAAGTAGTGAAACCACCATATTGCTACACCCTAATGCATTGTCTATACAATACATTAGGTTCTAGAAACTATCACACCCCTAGTGGTGAGGTACCCTAGGGAGACTTAAAGCAAAAAAAAAAGTTTTAAAGTGTAAAAAAAATATATATATATTAAGGGCGACGTGTATGAATCTCGCCACGTCGGAGCGCATGTTTCCGGCAGTTTTCCAGCGCAATTTGCGCCTGATTTATGTCGGTGCCGAGGTGCGCTCATACATACCATGTAAAGTCCGCCTCGTCAGTGTGTGGGGCGCAGTGCGGGACTGCGCCTAAGATTCGCCACCCGACGTAGTGCGATCATACATGCCGTGTAAAGTCCGCTGCGCCTCGCCAGTGTGTGAGGCGCAGTGCAGGGCTGCGCCTCACATGTATTCCGATTCGAGACAGGCTGGAAAACAGCAAGAAATCATTAAAGATGTCCGTGTGGCATGGAGTATGAATAAAAAAATCGCCTTTATAAAGGCGTAAAACATTCTCTGAAAAAGAGCTCAAACCTACTAAAAAATATATATAAATAAAATCACTTTCCAAAAATCTAGAACGCCGCTACATCAGGAATTTGGATATTGAAAATTGACAGGAAATACAGTAATTCAAATTCTGTAAGCTCTTCTCATTGGTCGGCAGAAACCAGCCAATCAGAATAGGAGCGACAGTGAACCATTATAACCTATGGAGAAGTATTGACCAATCAAAATCAAAGGCGGGACAATTCAAATGCAGGAAAGAGCTGATTGGTTGAGCTAGCGGGGACTTGGCAATCCTGGCCAATCAGAATAGGAGCGACAGGGACCCATTAAAACCTATGGAGAAGTATTGACCAATCAAATTCAAAGGCGGGACAGTTCAAAATACAGTAAAAAGGCAGAAAAGAGCTGATTGGTTGAAGCTAGGGGGGCTCTGGCAATCCTGGCCAATCAGAGCGCGAGCTACTTTCTCCCATGTAGTCTATGGAGAGATAAGGGCACTGAAATCTCAGCGCCGTGAGGCATGGAGTATTAGTAAATAAATCATTTTTATTGAGTGTAAAATATTATCTGAAAAAGAGCTGAAACCTTCAATAAACATACATAAATAAAATCCCTAACAACGCGTTTGTCGCCGAGACCGGCGCAACATCAGGAAAGGGGATATAGAAACTGGCCGGGAAATACAGGAATTCACATCCTGTAAGCTCTTCTCATTGGTCGGCAGAAACCAACCAATCAGAATAGGAGCGACAGTGACCCATTATAAGCTATGGAGAAGTATGGACCAATCAAATGAAAAGGCGGACAGTTCAAAATACAGTAAAAAAGGCAGAAAAGAGCTGATTGGTTGAGCCCAGGCGGTAGATATGAATCCACCAATCATATGTAGTGCGTTTATTTTAAATGGAGAAAGAAGGGTGTGATAGAAGGGCGCCCTATAAGTTATTACTGTCTATGGGAAATATTCTAGTACTGTGATTGGTTGGGGGAAGAGGGGCTCGTCCTGCTTAGCCAATCAGCGGCTGAGCTACCTTCTCATAGAGTTCTATGGGGAAAATAAATGCAGAGCGAGCTCTGTTTGTGATTGGCTAAGTTAAAAGAGGCGCAGTTATTTGGACCAATGGGAGAGCGAGTGACGGTCTCGGCGACAAATGCGTTCGGGATTTAATTGATTTATGTTTATAGAAGGTTTCAGCTCTTTTTCAGATAATATTTTACACTTAATAAAAACGATTTTTTTAATCCAACTCCATGCCGCACGGCGCTGAGAGCCGAGATTTAATTGCCCCGATCTCTCCATAGACTACAATGGGAGAAAGTAGCTCGAGCTCTGATTGGCCGAGATAGCCAAGCCCCCGCTAGCTCAACCAATCAGCTCTTTTCTGCATTTTTACTGTATTTTGAACTGTCCCGCCTTTGATTTTGATTGGTCAATAGTTCTCCATAGGTTTTAATGGGTCCCTGTTGCTCCTATTCTGATTGGCTGGTTTATGCCGACCAATGAGAATAGCTTACAGAATTTGAATTACTGTATTTCCCGGAAATTTCCAAGATCCTAATTCCTGATGTAGCGCCGTTCTAGATTTTTGGACAGTGATTTTTTTTTTTTTTTTTTGCAAGGTTTGAGCTCTTTTTCTGATAATGTTTTACACCTAATAAAGGCGTTTTTTTTTTAAAAATTCATACTCCATGCCACACGGAGCTGAGCGCCGAGATTTCTTTTGCGATCTTCTCTATGTTTCATCTCATGTACCGTTCTCGCTTCACTTCGCCTCCGCCGGATCATTTAGACCAGAATCAACCATGTCTGCCTGTCGGAGCTGGCGAGTGCTGCAATGCGCCGCACTTTGCCAACCTGCGATCGTACATGCCTCGGAGTACACGAACGCGCCGCGTCCAGCCCCAGAACGCCCACACCGCGCCCATTACACGCCCCTTCATGTGAGGCGCAGCCGAGAGTGGCGACCGCTGCGCCTAACATCGCATCCCTGCGTCCGACAGCGGATTCTGGCCCGTGAGGCGCAGGATACGCCAGAAAACAGGCGCAAATCCCGTTCATACATGTCGCCCTAAAAGTTCAAATCACCCCTCTTCTTCCATTTTACAAATAAAAAAATAAAATAATAAAAAGTTACACATATTTGGTATCACCGTGCTCTACAAAGTCCGTTCTGTTAAAATATAACATAATTTATCACGTACGCTGAACACTGTAGAAGAAAAAAATTCCAAACAGCAAAATTACGTTTTTTTGTTCATTTCAGGTCTCCTAAAAATTGCAATAAATTTGATCAAAAAAGTTGCATTTATTCCAAACTGGTATCAATAAAAAGTACACTTCAGTCCGCAAGAAATGCCCCCTCACTCAAGTCCATAGGTGTTAGTACAAAATAGTTATTGGTCGCAAAAAACGGCGCTGCGGCAAAAATTTGAATCAATTTAAGAATTTTTTTACGGTACCAAAACATAACGAAAACTGTACATGTTTGGTATTGCCGGATTTGTATCAACTTGTAGAATACAGAAAATACATTGTTTATACCGAAGATTGAACGCTGTAAAAACAAAACTCCCGCAAACATGGCGCAAGTAAGGTTTTGTTTCGCATTTTGCCTCACTTACAATTTTTTGGCGGTTTCCCAGTATGTTCTATGGTAAAATGAATGACACCATTAGAAAGTACATCTTGTCCCACAAAATAAAAGCCCTCGAATGTCTGTGTAGATGGAAAAATAAAAAAGTTATGGCTCTGGGAAGGCGAGAAGGGAAAAATGAATGTGTCAACCAAGAAAGAATGCAAAGTTCTTAAAGGGAATGTGTCTTCAAAAAAATGAGTCATTGTTTAAGTCCCATTTTTATGTTAAACACATTTGTTAGGAATTTTTGGTTGTTTTTTTTTTATTTTTCATATCACTTTCAATATTTTTTAATAATTAGTCCTACACTTTGGCCACTAGGCCTTGTTTGCACTGCTTTAACAGCAGTTAGAGAGATGCTTTACAGTAGCTTCATGCACATAGGAGACTTAAGACTGACTCAGTCCCATTCACTTCTATAGGATAGTTTTCTAGTCATGCTTTGTGACCTGGGAAGAAATCAGAGTGCAGGGAGGTGAAAGGGTGAACTGTGATATCTCCTCTTGTGACTGGTGGATCCTGTGTTATCTATTCACACTGGTGTCTCCTTTCAGTTTGACCCGCTTTATGCTGATAATGAGCAGACTACTGAGAATCTTTCTCTACAGAACAGGAAGTGTCAGACTATTATCAGGCTTAGTGGCCAAAGTGAAAACTGCAGGACTTAAAGGGGATTTGCCATGACAAAGATTCTTACCTCTCAGCTTAGCACAGGCAGAATGTCAACAAATCACGCTGAGTCATGAAGCTGCAGGGGAGAGAGGGTGGGGGCCAGTGAGGAGTGAGGAATCCAAGGGAGCGACTCAAAACTTAAGTGAAATAATAAACAGTACAGCAGTGGATTCTAAATACAGCAGACACAGGCTCATACACTGCACTGTCAGGAGGAGCCTTATCTGCTAAGAGGTTATGTAAACAAATCACGGAGCTGAAAGAGAGAGAGACGCACACAGCCAGAGCACAAAGCTGTGCATAAGGGATCCTGTGACATGTTCACTGAAATAAAAAAACTATAACTTGTGGCTTCTGTGTACAAAAGACAACAGCTTTTCTACACAGCAGCTTGAAAGCTCTTTCATGTTCTCTGTCATCAGATAAAGCAGGGATCTAATCACTCTACAACTAGTTTATTCTGTATACAAAAGAAAACATATTGCTACCCGGTGCCTTAAAAACTTCTGCAGCTCAGTCTCATCAGATAGGAAGCTCTCTCTGCGCAAGCCCGTCCAGCTCTTGTCAGGCTGTATCTAATAGACTGTATCTAATAGACGCTTTGAAGTAACCAAGGGCCTGTAAGCAAGGCTGTAGCTCTCTCAGACTGCAATTTTTTGTAATCACATATATTTAGAAAAGTGATTAAAAATCCATTTTGGAGGATCCCACGTCAACATTACATCGTGGCAAAACCCCTTTAAGGGTTATTAAAAAATATTGAAAGTGATATGGGGGAAAAAAAAAAATAATTCTTAAATAATGTGTTTAACATAAAAACGTGAGTTTAACAATAAGTCATTTTTCATGACACATTCCCATTAAGGGGTTAATTAAGTATTCCTGTTCTGCCTTTAGGACTCGTTATATGGGTGTATTCAGCGCGATTTTCAGAACCGTATAATACTTTGCGAGCCTCTGGCTGTGGTACAGGTGTAGTAATTCACAGTCACCTGGGATGCCATGAAAGCTCTTCATTATCCGTACATGCAGCGCTATGCAAACTGAACAATATAGAATCTCTTGGCAGAAGCCAAGCTGCGCACACTGCTTGGAATCATCATTCAGACGTTGCATTACATATTTGTAACTTTTGCTTCAAACACATTCTTTAATTATTATCTAGCTACAGCAGGGTAAGTATTTTACTATGGAAGTAAGTTGCAGTCATTAATCTTGTGGCTCTTTTAGGCTGCGTACAATTTCTCATGCTAATTGGAAGCACATTGGAGACAAGAGTCTCATTCCCATTTATTCCAGCAAAGTTGCTATGTAGAGTTTGCGAATTGGTAAAAAACAGAAAAAAATTAGAATGTGTTTATGCAATAAAGATAATGGTGTGATGACACCTGTAGAGGAATGTTGGATTCCAGGTGCCATTGTAGAAGTAGAGGTTAGAAAGAGGGGTTTTTATGAACAACTTCATTACTTCTGTGTGATTGTTTTCTATATTTCCATGTCCCCAGTGTTTGCGAAGAAATGGTAGGTTTGGTGAAACGTGCTATTCTATTCCTGTTGGTTGAACATAGCCTTGCACTGCTTACATTGTGAAACAATGGAGGAGGTGAGGGAAAAGGCTCAAACTACATCATATTTATCAGCAACTTATCAGCTGGAGGTCACTTTTTATGCCTTCTATATAAACTCTTGCTTATGTTGTAGTAGAGTGAACGTAAAGATTTTACTACTGGGCAACATGGTGGCTCTGTGGTTAGCACTGTTGGTAGCTTTGGGGTCCTGCGTTCAAATCTGGCAACATTGGCATGGAGTTTCTATGTGCTCCTTGTGTTTGAGTGGGTTTCCTTCCACTCTCCAAATCTTACACATAGATTACTGAGGATTTTACATTGTAAGCCCCATTGGGTCAGGGACCGACAGAACTGCAGAATATCTCAGCTCTACAGTTGAAACCAGAAGTTTACCTACACTGTATTAAAAGACACATATGCATGTTTTTCTTACTATCTGACATGAAACCAGATTAAACCTTACCGCTCTAGGTCGATTAGGATTAACAACATTGTTCATATTTGCCAAAACCAGAATATTTTTTAAGGCATTTTTATTACTTTCTGCAAAGTTAAAAGTTTACATACATTTCATTAGTATTTGATAGCATTGCTCTTAAACTGTATGACTTGGGTCAAACATTTTGGATATCCTTTCACAAGCTTCTCATAATAGTTAGTAGAATTTTTTTTCCCATTCCTGATGACAGAACTGGTTTAACTGAGCCGTGTTTGTACGCCGTCTTGCTTGCACCTGCCTTTTCAGCTTTGCCCATTAATTTTCAATAAGGTTGAGATCAGGGCTTTGTGAGGGCCACTCCAAAACATTGACTTGGTTATCCTTAAGCCACTTTGTAACCAGTTTGGCAGTATGCTTGGGATCATTGTCCATTTGGAAGCCCCATTTACACTCAAGCTTTAACTTCCTGGCTGATGTCGAATGATACTTCATTATTGCCACATAACCTTCTTTCCTCATGATGCCATCTATTTTGTGAAGTGCACCAGTCCCTCCTACAGCAAAACAACCCCTCAACATGATGCCGCCATCCCCATGTTTCACAGTTGGGATGGTATTCTTAGGCTTTCAAGCTTCTCCCTTTTTCCTCCAAACATAACAATGGTCATTATGACCAAATAGTTAAATTTTAGTTTCACCCAGACCACAGGACATGTCTCCAAAAATGTAGGTCTTTGTTGCCGTGTGCATTTGCAAGCATTACTGTGGCTTTTATATGTTTCTTTTGGAGTACTGGATTCTTTCTAGCAGAGTGACCTTTCCACCCATGTTGATACAGTATTCGTTTCACTGTGGATAATGACACAATCTTACCAGCATCTGCAAAAGGTCTTTTGCTTTTGTTCTTGGATTGCTATGCACATGTCGGACCAAAGCATATTCATCTCTGAGACACAGAACCCATCTCCTTCCTGAGCAGGATAATGGCTGGACTTTCCCATCTTGTTTGTACTTGCATATAGTTTTTTTGTACAGATGAACGAGGCATTTTCAGGTATCTGGAAATTGCACCCAAGGATGAACCAGACTTGTGTAAGTCCACAATTCTTTTCCTGATATCTTGGATGATTTCTTCAGACTTTCCCATGATGTTACCCACAGAAGCAGTATGTTTCTGGTTTGCATAAAAAATAAATCCACAGGTGTGTCTCTAACTCAGGTGTTGCCAATAAACCTATCAGAAGCTTCCAAAGACATGACATCATCATATGGGCTGTCCCAATGCGTTTAAAGGCATAGTAATCCTAATGTATGTAAACTCTTGACTTTGCAGAAAGTAATAAAAATGTCTTAAAAATTCTCTCTCTGATTATTCTGGCATTTGGCAAACATAAATAATTTTGGTAATAGTTATTGACCTAAAACAAGTAAGGTTTATTCTGATTTCATGTCAGATAGTGAGAAAAACATGCATATGGGTCTTTTTATATAGTGTATTGTATGTAAACTTCTGCTTTCAACTGTGTATAAATGAATATAATAAATACTGATAGCAATAAATGAGGACCAACACTAACAAAAACTCATACAAATTAAAAGCAGAAAATGGAAAACCCTTTTAAGGTTACAAGACTTTTAAAAACCTTCCATTGTGCTAAAATAGAATATTTATCCATACTTGCCTCTTCCAACAGCACTGTTCTGGTGCTGCCAGAGCTTCAGTGTTCCCCTTAGTCCCTCACGGATGATGTCCCGTTCATGGATCACTTGATGATACAACCAATCTCTGGCCTCAGCATTCATATTCCTGCATGAATAACAGGGAAGTCAGTGGTTGTCTGCAGCATCGTGTACGTGAACGTTAGAGCTCTGGTAGTGCTGGAACGGTGATAATAGGAGGGATAAGTATGGGTTAATTTTCTATTTAACACAGTGGGTGATAAAAGGGAGGATTTTTAAAAGTCTTGGAAAACCCCTTTAAAAGGCCTCTTTGATCTTGCATTTTCATACCCATCTCATTCCTCTACTAGTTGCATGTCTTGTAACATTCTCGCCTAGATACAACGAGCAGGGATGGACAAGGTTCGGATGCAAAACTACCAGCTCTCCATGTTAGCTGGAGGACGCAGCCAGCCCCTGTCAGAGCTGGCGCCACCAGCACAGGGAGTGAGCAGCATGTTGGGTTTGGAGCTCCAGTGCCCATCTCCACACCACTCTGTTCAGCAACTCACAGACAGTGGCACAGCTCTGACCGCACCACCGAGGTATCATAGCCACCATCTAAGGTACTGAAGAGGCGGATGGGGCGGGCTTTAAAGGTTGTCTCACTGCAAGGATTGCTTTCTGTGTTAAAGATCTTGCAAAAACAAGTCACTTTGCAGTATATTTCCATTAACAGTATCCTACCTATTCTGAGATATCCCCTCTTGTATGGGCTGCATCTGCTCCTCAGGTCGCTATAGCTACAGACCTGTTCAATCTCTCCTGATAGGCTGCCAGCACTGGTTACATTCATACAGTTTAACAATGATGAGGGACCATAATGCTGATGTGGCCCTCGGTGAAAATAAGTTTGACAGTGCTGTATTTGAGTAATATGGAAGAAGGGGCAGGTAGCGGTATTGCTATATCCTTCCATTCTGCAGCACTGTGCACTTATTAAAAGAATTCTAAAAAAATGTTTTAAAAACATCTCATCTGTATTTTTTTTCGCACATAGTCTACACATAATCACATGACAATTAATTTTAGAAGCTAAACAGATTTTGTTTTCCTTGTTTTTTTTCTACAGCAATTCTAACTGCACCACGTAGATCACAATACAATACAAATGATATTCTTCTATAATAAACAAGAAAACAAGCCAAAAGCAGGGTTGACTGGATGTCAGAAAAAACAATGTTATTCCTGTGATTGACAATCTGGCTTGTGTTCCCAAACAGATGTGTTCTGTAGAGCTGAGCTCATCTATAAATCTGTCATTAAGTAACCAGCGGTATTTAGGGTTTTGGAAAATATTCAGCCCCTTGTACAAGCTGATGGTTAATTGCAGGTCTAGTACTTGGGATTATGTCATCCTATGTGTGTGTGCTTTTTTACTTTTTATGAGTATTTGATGACCTTGCACAGGACAAAAAACAAAGTCTGTTCATGCTCGAGTGTGCAGAGATATCCTTTTGGCAATTAGAGCATAAGAGATGGAGGGTTATGTGTGAGAGCTTCTTTCTTACTAGTACTGTGTGTGCTCATCTCAGCGCTGATGTTACTTTGATATACAGCTTTTTTTGGATTCTCGTATCAATGTAGAAATATAACTCTATGTTAAAGGGGTTTTGCCACGATCTCATTTCATACCTCCTGCATCCAGCTCTTCAGCTCTGTGTGCTCAGAAGGGGGCGTGTGTGATTTGTTTGAATTGCATATCATGTGACCCAGCAGGATGACATCACCAGGCCTTTCCTCTCTCTAGTTAAAGAAAGGTCTACAATGTAGCTCAGAGGTAAAGTTTTTGCCTCATAGCACAAGGGTTCTAGGTTCAAATCCCTTTAGGACCAAAACCTGTGGATTTTTTTCTCTTTATCAGTGCAGATACCTGATTGAGTTTTTTTTTTTTTTTATTATTTATTTGCACTGTTTGACTAATTACTAAGGAGTACAAAGGACGGGAGTAGAATGACAGCACCTGGAGCTGAACACTTTGTAGCTGCCTGAGAGGAGAGGAGATGTCTGAGCATGTCTGGTCAGGACTGAGGAGCTCTCAGCCCTGGTCGTATCCCCTGAAGACGAGCTGTAAAAACAATGTATCACTGAAGGAGCAGCTAAAACAAAAACGGTCCAAAATTTTTAATAATAATGGTGAAAATTTTTATTATTTAATTTGCAAGCTTCTCACGTCAATTTTTACTTTGTGGCAAAACCCCTTTAATGCATTATAATAGTCTGGCTTTACTTAATCGTTATCATACCATGGGCCTCATTTATCAAACCTGTCTATCGGCAAGATTGTTTTTGTTGACCATAGCGACCAATCAAAACTCAGCTTTCATTGCTTAAATTATGCTGCAAACATGAAGGCTGAGCTCTGGTTGCTATGGGCAACAAAGACAGTCTTACTGTTTGGGGACATTTACACGAAAGGATGGCGCATTGTTTCCTCCTTGAAAATTCCACATTTGCAACTGCAGAATTTCAACGAGGAAAACGACATGGACTGTCAGAGGCAGATTTTTGCCTCTTGTACTTTAGTATTTGTCGTTTCTTTGCAGGCATGGACAGTACGCACCAAAAATACATCAATAAAATCAGTGTCGTCTAAACACCGACGCTGATTTTATGTGGCAGTCTATAGGAATCATTCCACAGGCGTTTTGGATATTTATTTAGGGGCGTATTGGAGGCGCAACAGGCCCCAAAATAAACGTCCAAAAAGTGACATGTGAAGTGAACAGCATTGATTACACTGCCCAACAAATGTTTTCAAATGTTTTGCTTCCTTGAAAATTTGAGGTGATTGTGATAAACAAATTCTATCTAAATAGCAATATTATGTCTGACAGTCTGTATCACATAGAAATTTTGAGAAGCGTAAGATTGTTTTAATGGTTATGAAGCAATTAAATCTTACCCGCAGCAATTGTTCCACTGATACAAAATTGTTTTGCTGCCGATCTTCATTTGTACTCAACGTCCGGTGCATCCCGTATTAGTGTCCAGCAATAGTCAGTTAGCATTAATAGAATCTAGTGGCCTTCATAACGCTTTTCCATCGTAGCAATATCGTGGTGAAACCGTTTGCCGTATTTGTCACTGTCTGCACCAAGATTTGCAGGGAAGAATTCCAACTGTTAAACTTCTTTACTTTGTAAGCTTCAAGAATGTTGTCAACCAATTCTATGGAGCTTGGTGCTCGATAGTTGCCAAGGAAATTCTCACAAACGTCATCGAATGATTTATTGATTGGGATATTCAATGGTCTTCATATTCTTAGCAGAGAAATCAGAGACATTGGCTAGGTAGAAGTAACAATTGGTCACATGATTCTTCTGTTAACGCCATATTATTGGGACAGCAAATGGCATTGACTTCTGAGAACCTCTCAGCCAACCGTTAAGATCATCAGATGTGAGGAGCCCAGGATTTGTCTTGATCACCAATCTTGCATCCAAAGTACAGCTCATATGCTTTCATGATGAGAGCTATCATGGTGCATCTTCGAGGCTGAATTGTGTACTCTCCACAAATGTTAGAGAAGGTATTGAGAATGTTCCGACACTGACAAGACATTTTAGCTGTATCAGATCATACTCTAGTAGTTTACAGCTGCTCAGATTTGAAATAACCTGCAGAATCTTTGCAAGCAGATTTTACAGCCTCTGCACGCAGTGCCCCGGGAATTAAGGTTTTTTTAATCTGAAAACAATTCCACTGAAGTTTTGCAACCTCAATGAAATGCAAGGAATTCATGCCTTTGCTTGCTTATGAATTACAAAACAATAAATACACTCACCAGCCACTTTATTAGGTACACCTGTCCAACTGCTCGTTAACATTTAAATTTCTAATCAGCCAATCACATGCGGCAATCAGGCATTTAGGCATGAAAAGGGTCAAGAAAATCTCCTGCAGTTCAAACCAAAATCAGTATGGGGAAGAAAGGTGATTTGGTCCTTTGAACGTGGCAGGTTGTTGGTGCCAAAAGGGTGGTCTGAGTTTTCAGAAACTGCTGATCTCCTGGGATTTTCACGCACAAACCCTCTCTAGGTTTCGAGAAGGGCCGAAAAAAAAAAAAACATCAGGGGCGGGAGCCTGTGGCGGAAATGCCCTTTTTGATCCAAGGAAAGGGGAAAGGGCAGACTTTTCGAGCTGATAGAAAAACGTGACTCAAATAGCCACCCGTTAAACCAGTTTGGCAGAAAGGCATTTTGAGCACAGTACGGCGAACTTTGAGGCAGATGGGGGACAGCAGCAGAAACCCCAAAGGGTGCCACTCCTTCAGTAAGAAACCCGGAAATGAGGCTCCAATTTGCCCAAAGCTCATCGAAATTGGACAGTAGAAGATTGGAAAAACGTTGCCGGTCTGATTGGTTGATTTTTGCTGCGACATTCGGATGGTAGGGTCGAATTTGGCGCAACAAACTGAAAGCATGGACCATTTTTGCCTTTATAACGGTTCAGGTGGGGTGGTGGTGTCATGGTGTGGGGGTATTTTTTTGGCACTTTTGGGGCCCCCCCGGTTTTCCGTTGGCATCGTTTTTCAACACCTTTTTGAAACTATGCCACGAAGATTGAGGCAGTTCGAAGGGAAAAAAAAGGGGCCAACCCCTTATACTGGTGTACAATAAAATGGCCCGGGGGGTGTAATTGTGGACAATAAATGGGCAGCCTGAAAATGTGAAAAAAGCTCAAAAAGAAGATTTCAGAAAAATGGTACATGACAGAAAAATGTCAAGGTAATTTTCATGATTAGAACCTCAGATAACATAAAATACAGCCAAAAGTCTTCAGGGAGCAAAATCTTCGTTTTCCAGTGTTATCTACTTACGGGTGTGGGATTGATTAGGGGACAAGTGAGCTGTCAGTTCTTGAAGTTGACTTGTTGAAAGAAAGAAAAAAAGACTTCTATATAGCAAACATAGTCATTACTGGACTACATGTACACTATTTATCAAACGTATATGGGGTCCCTGCTTCGGACACAAATCCGCGGTCTATGTTGCTGACACTAAATAGGGAAAACTAAGTCCAATTAGAACTACGTTTGTCCTATAGAAGTGTACAGCTGTAGTATCTTTCAGGATAAATTTTAACAATATCTAAACCGTTAACATGAACTAGGTACAAAAACATGATGTGAACTGTCCCTAACTGTCAGAGGATGTCCAAAATAGCAGCTCTTATAAGGTGTTCCCAGTGTTCAGTGGTTGGTGCTTGTTAAGCTCTAAGAGCACCAATGGGCATGCCAGCTTCAGAACAGACTAAATGGAATAAGGTGGTCTCGTCTGATGAATCATGTTTGTTTCTCATAATATGGATCACCGGGTAAGGCCCTGGACAATATATTTTTAGGAAAAGTTGGGTTCTGCTGTTTATATGAATGTTATGTGTAGACGTACGATCAACCTAAATATTGTTGAAGACCAAGACACCTCTGTATGGCAACATTTCCTAATTGTAGCAGGCTTTTTCAGCAGGGTAATGCTCCTTGTCACTCTACAAAAATGTCCCACATTTTGTTACTCCAGTATAACCCACAGATGCTCAATCAAACGAAGCCTGATCCAGGAGACCCCACCTCATAGCTTTCAAAGAATAGAACGCTGAGTCCACATGACAATTGTAAAATACCAATGGATTCTGTTCTAGAATCCGACCAGTATTTTATAATTGGTTTTCATTTTTTACAACTCTTTTTAAACCGATTTTGCGGTTGGTTTTCAGATTTTGGCCGGCGCATTAAGGCTGTGTTCACACGGTTTATTTGGGCACGTATTTCAGCCCGTAAAGGTGTTGTTAAGTTCATTAAAATTATTGTTAAAGAATGGAGTACCTGACAGCACCTCTGAATAATAAGGTGGATCAATTTAATGGTATATGGTCAACTTGGGATACCTACTCTGTAACTAGTGGAATGGTATGATGGATAAAATGTAAAATAATTGACTAAAAACTTTCCCTCTCCTATTGTGTGTTACCTCTTGTGTCTAGTCTAGTTTGTTGTTTGGTATGCTATATTTGTTTATTCATTACCTCAAGGCCGTGTTCACACGGCTTATTCCCGACGGATTTGTGAGCGCCGTATTGAGCGCACAAATCCGCCGTGAATAAGGGAGGGGGGCGGGGCCAGAGCGCGGCGGGGGTGCCGCTCCCGGCCCCATAGACAATGCATTGTTTACGGCGCGTCCGCGGCGTAAATAATGTGCATGTCACTTTCTCCCCCCCGCGGCGGATTTGCCGAGCGGGGTGAGGACGACGGATTCCACTGTTCTCTATGAGAGCAGTGGATTACCGTAATTTGCTGCCGCGGATTGGGCGCCGTACTGAAGTGCAAAATCGGCGCGCAGTATGGCGCCAATCCGCGGCAGAATAAGCCGTGTGAACGGGGCCTTAGGGCTTGTTCACACGGAGTATACACTCCGTGCTACAAGCGCTTTAGGGATCCGTCTTGGGGTCCGCTCTGTCGGTCCTCAAGACGGATCTAACAATTAGCAGTGAGATTATCACTGCTGTCTATGCCGAACACGGAGCGCCGTTCACATGAGAGAACGCAGCTCCGTTTTTCAATAGCGCAGCTCGGCTCCGTCTTGCAAAGAATTGACATGCAATTCTTTTCAAGACGGAGCTGAGTTGTGCTTTTTGAAACACATCATGTCAGCTCGCCGGCCCCATTGACATTCATTACTTGCGACGCGTATTCGCCGCAAGTAATTGACATGTCACTTATCTCCCAGCTTTCATGCCGACCAATGAGAGTAGCTTAAACAATTTGAATTCTGTATTTCCCGGCAATTCTCTCTTTTGCAATTCCCTATGTAGCCCCGGGTTTCCTCGGCGATAACCGCGTTGTTCGGGTTTTAAATGCTTTATTTGTAAAGAAGGGTTCTGCTCTTTATCTGAGAATGTTTTACATTTAATAAAAATGATTTTTTTATTAAAAACTTCATGGCCGCACGGGCGCTGAGTGCGAGTTTTTCAGAGCGCCCATCTCTCCATAGATTTATAATGGGAGAAGTAGCGCAGGGCTTATTGGCGGGGATAGCCAAGCCCCCGCTAGCTCAGCCAATCAGCTTTTTTTCTGTCTTTTTACTGTATTTTGAATTATCCCGCCGTGGATTCTGTTGGTCTAAACTTTCCATAGACTAGAATGGGTCTTTGTCGCTCCTATTCTGATTGGTCAATAATTCTCCATAGGTTTTAATGGGTCTCTGTCGAACCTATTCTGATTGGCTGAGCTAGCCAAGTCCCGGTAGCTTAACCAATCAGCTCTTTTTTAGCATTTTTACTGTTTTTGAACTATCCCGCGTGGATTCTGATTGGTCTAATCTTCCCATAGGTTTTAATGGTTCACTGTCGCTCCTATTTGATTGGTCGGCATAAACCGGCCTTTCAGAATAGCTTTCTGATTTTGAATTACTGTATTTCCGGCAATTTTTCCCAAAATCATAATTCTTGAATTAGGATATTGGAAAGTGATTTTGTTTTATGTTTTGTTTTGTTTTTTTGAGGTTTCAGCTCTTTTCCTGAGAATGTTGAACGCCTTTATAAAGGCGATTTTTGATTCATACTCCGCACCGACATCTGGAATGATTTCTCACTGTTCCAGCCGGTCTCGCATCGGAACAGTTTTTCGGCGCAGCCCCGCACGGCGCCTAAGTCCCGCACTGCACCCATTGTCCCGCACGGTGCCCCACACACACTGGCGGGGCGCGGCGGACTTTCCCCGCATGTATGAGTGCACTACCTCCGGCGCCGAATCCTTGGCGAAGCCCCGCACGGCACCTCGGACCCGCACTGCGCCTAAAACACTGGCGAGGCGCGGCGGACTTTACATTGTATGTATGAGCGCGCCCCGGCCCCGACATAAATCAGGCGCAGATTCTGCCGGAAAACTAGCGGAAAGGTGCGCCCCGACCCGTCGGGATTCATACATGTGGCCCACAGTGGTTAGACACCAGCTAAGGTCACCATCACATGACCGTGAATATAGCACTAATAATAATAATAATCTTTATTTCTATAGCGCCAACATATTCCGCAGCACTTTACAAATTCAAGGGTAAACATACAGTCATTACACATTAATCCAATACAGAAGCAAAATAACCCTTGACATTCAGGGACTCACAGGAGACGTCTTCTATAATGAAAGTTGTTCTCTTTCCCTTTTCTTCTCCATCTGGTCAAGACTGTCATGACCACTTCTCCCGTCCACGACCTGTCCCTGTTGAATTTACCACAGAAATATCTTAGACCCCTCACTTTTCCAGCACCTCTTTACCTTTTCCCACCTCTGCACAAACTTCCCATCCATAGCACCCCAAATGGCAATAATGACCCTCTTGTGCCCCTGACAGTAAGGCTATTTTCACACGGCTTTTGACGCGAAACGTGCATTGGGGCTGGACAGGGCTCAATTACTGGTAAGACTTTGCTATTTCTATTTAGAAACCTTGTTTCTCCTTGGCTACTGACCTGTTGATACACTATGTAAGCACTTTATGAACTATTATGTCGTAGCTGAATAATTACCAAGATTTGTTCAGCTTTACCCCGTTCATTAGGATTGCTCAGGTGTGTGGCTGCACGGAAAGCCGGAAACTCCGCCGGCCCAGTGATGTAAAAAACAAAAGCAAAACCAGAAACCACCTTTAGTGTTTTGTCGACTAAATTTTGTAAGGCGGGAAACCCTTTGGGCAAGAAATTTTTTAAAAAATTCCACATTTTTAAATTAAAAAAAACCCCCAAAAAAAAAAAAAAATTAAAAACTTACATTCTTTGGGGCAAAGAATTGTCCATGATACGGGGGGGAAAACAACCACCATGGGGGAAAGGGGGAAAAAACTAAGCCCCTTGCCCAAATATGCAACGGACCAAACCGCTTTTTCGATATAAGAAAAATCTTAGTCTGGGTCTGGCGTGTTTTTTCCACATTTCTTTTTCTTATATAAACCACCCGGGATGTTACATAATTTTTTTCAATGATTGGAGGGAAAGGGTTTTAACCCTAAAAACCCTTCCAAAAGGGGTTACACCCGGCACAAATATATGCAAAAATTGAAGACAAAAAAAAAAAAACATAAAAACATATAAAAATGTATAATACAAAAAATTTTATCGGACCAAACTTTGGACCTATATATTTTATTTTTTTGGGATAATAAAAAGAGATTGAATGAGGAATAAAATTGTATGGTAATGAATTATTTCTGAACCCAATGCAAATTCAATAGTGGTATCAAATATCATTTTTTGGGATATTGGGGCCCTTTGGGGAAATATCAAAGTTTGTAGATTAAAGATCCTTTTTGCCTCATTTCTCAATGGGGAAATCTCGTATTTTTACCTCCTCTCTTTGGGGGGGAAACACAATTTTATGCCCTTTAAATTGGAAGGAGCTAGTGCCCCCCTAAATTTGACCCTTCAATAAAGGGTTTGGGAGCAGCTGACATGTAAAGCCTCCAGGTACCCTTTTCCTGGACGCACAGATGACGCTAATGGGCCCCTTGAGGTGAGTGGCCCGTACCCCCAAACATTTTGCAATTGGCATAATCACCCCAAATTTTAAAGGGTAATTACATTTCGGGTTTTTTTCCCAGTTGTTTGTATTGATAAACCCGTAATTTTTCCCGGGTTGCATATGTTTTTGGAATTTTGCTCCCAAACTCCATAAAATGGCAGTTAAACAAGAAATGTGTCCCACATTTAAAAGGGACCCTTTTATGTTGTACCTTTGTCCTAGGAAATGATCGGGGCTGGGGGGTTTTTGACTTGGAGAGATCATAGATCCCACACTACTGGTTTTTTTTGGGAGACAAATCTTTTCCTTTGTCAATTTTTTCCCCGTATTTGGGCGGATGTCCCTCTCAGCATAGGGAGATTTTTTTAACAATTTTTTACAAACTTTTTATACGGGGCGGGAATATGTATTTATAAAATCGTTCCCCTTCAAATCTTTTTTGGGGTCCTATTGTTATATTTTTTTTGAGCTACAAATTTCAGCCCCCCCCTTGGGTTTTAAATTCCCCCTTTTTTAATGCTTTTCTGTAATTTCCAATCTGAGAAATCCCCCTTTTTTTTTTAAAACTTTTTGATGACCTTACCTTTTTGGTTTTCAAAAATTCTTTCTCATTACTTTGCAGTTCCTTTTTTTTTCTTACTTTTTTTTCCACCTGGGTTTTTTTCTGGGCCACAGGGGTGGGATGACATATTTTGGCATGAAAGATGGAATTAAAAGGGAAGAGGGTTTTAATATATGGCCCGATTTTTTTTCAATACTTGGAATCCCCTGTAGGGATATGTCTAAAAAAATTTAAAACTGTATCCTGTTAAAAAGGGTACGAAATTTCAAATTCATAGGTTTAAAATATTGATGTAATTAGAAAAGGGTCGGTCCCGAAATTGGGGGGGGCCCTCCCATATAAAGGAGGGATCGTCAATATATTTTTCCCATACCACCTGTTTTTGGGGGAAAGGCATATTTTTTATTGTCAGAAAACATTTTATTGTTCCTCCCACAACCCATAAAAATATTGGCTAGCAAAGGGGGGGGAGAATTTTTTAAAAGGGCCCCCATTGGGCTCCCCCTCAGTTTGGAGGAAAAATTCTTTGTTGAATAGAAAAAATTGTGTTTTTAGAAAAAAATTTCAAAAAACACACAATGAGGAACTCATTTATCTTGGATCAAAGGACTATTTTTCCTTCAAAAACTACCTAATGCCCGTAAATAAATTGAATCATGGGGCTTTTGAGGGAAATATAGTGAAATTTACATCACACTAACCCCAAAAAAATTTGGGTTTTGCCATTGAAATTTTTTTTCCATTATACCTATAACCTTTTGGTATCCTTTAGAAATCCTGGAATTAATGGAATCAAGGGTTCCCAAAAAAAATTGGGTCTCCCCCATGCCCCAAATAAATCTCGCTAAAGGGAAACCCAAATTTCCCCCAACTAACTATAGGGCAAAATTTGGTGGGGGGAAAAATCCCTTGTGCACTTTTGGGATTGTAAGGGATTATGGGGATTTTTGGGGAAAATTTCCACACAAATTTTGTCTCCCCATATCAGATTTTTGGGAACTTTCCCTTTTGGGAACCCCCTTTCCAATCAAAAAATTTTTCTTAAAGGGGAATTTTTTGGAAAAAATTTTTTTGCCCGGTTTCTCCTGTTAACCTGCGGTAAGAAAGGGTGCACCTAAAAATCTCAAGTTTTAAAACTTCCCCATATAATCCGGGGGCCCTAAAACCACCCCCGGTTTCCCCTTTATCCGCCTTTTTTACTAGGGATCGACTGATCTTTTTTTGGGGTGCTTGGGGGCCCTATAAACTCCTTTTTTTGGTTAAAATTTTTATTTTGTTTTTTGTTTGATGATATTGCTAGTTCCATGAAAACTTTTTTCTATTTTTTCCCCTTAAAACGAAAAAATCTAAAAATACTTGGAATTAAATTTTAAACCGGGATAAAATCGGGAATTGGAAACAACAAATTTATTAGGGTCAATAAATTCTATATTTCGTTCTGCCCTCAAGCTACATAAATCTGAAATGGCTCTAAGTTCCCCCCAAAAAATTTTAAAGGATCTTGACCTCTCTTTCTTTTGTGACATTTTTTTGTGGGGAGTTTTTTTAGTGTTTTTCCCCCTTGTATATAAACACCTGAAAAAAATGGGGGTTTTTTAAAGGTCAAAGCTCTTGCAAAGCGTTGATTCGATTTACTGTGTCAAAAACATCCCAAAAAATATTTGTTGGAGCAAATTTTAGGGCCCCGTTTATTTGTACCCGAATGTCCTTTCAGAAGTTTTTTTTATGGGCGGATAGGGTTTATGTCGTTGCCCGGAGTGAAAAAACGTTTGCAATACAATTGGGCATATATAAAAAAGGTACTGGATTTTTTCCAATGCAAAAATTTCTATTTGTCTTTCCTTTTATTGACCCTGTCCCCCCCTTATCTTGATTTTTTTTTGGCACATACTCGTTGGGTTCCCCAAATATATTAAATTTATGAAAAAAAAAATTTTTTTAAAAATTTTTAATTTTTTTTTTAAAACCCCAAAACCTCATGTTTCTTTGGGGGGTACGCTAGTAAAGATTTGTCTTGGGCCGGCGAGGGGGGCCGGGACCCCCGCCCCCGGCCCGCCCCCGTCCACCCCGGCCCTAATTGCGGGGTTTAAACACGCCCCCCAAATAAGCCGTGGGGAAAATAGCCCCAAAAATTTCCCCCGGGTGGAAAAGGGACTTTCCCGTTTAAATTCACTTTTTAAAATTTTTTTGACTTGTTTTGTATTCCCCCATATAGTAGGTAGGGGGGAAAAGCCCCCAAAATAAAGGGAAAGGCAGCATTTGAGACCCCAACTAGGGGAGGTAAAGGGAAAAAAACCTCGCCCCCTTAAAAAAGATAAAGGGAAAACATATAACACCCCTCCCTGAAGTAGGTAATAGTTTACTAAAGGGCCCTTTTTTTTAAAATAGAAAGGTAAATTAATTTTAAGGGGCCCCCAGGGGGGGTAGGTATATAGACCCCAGTAAAAAGGCAAAGGATATACCCCCAATAAGTAGCAAAATATTACCCCCACAGTAAGAGGTTGGGATAAATCCCATAAATTAAATAGGTCCCTTTTATAAGCCAACACACAAAGTAGATAGATATTAAGGTCCCTCAATTTAAGGGAGGGTAGCTAACAGGGCCCCCAAAAAGGGAAGTTTAAAACAATAAATAGGGGCCCCCCCTTAAAATAGGGTTTGTTATGTGGGTTTCCCCGGGCTCCTTGCTTCCCCCTAAATTTTTCCCGCTGTATGTGCCCTCTAGTGGGTTCGCATACAGTTTTAAGACACCAGCGGGCACCTGACTATAAAACATGTAAAAAACTAAAAAGAACAACCAAGATAGAGGGTTTTGAACAAACTTTTCTTGAAGAAACTGGACCAAATTAAAATGGGCTGGATCTATAAAAAAAGGCGCTATTTGCTTTTGTTATTTTCCCACGACCCGCCTTTTCCAAAAGAAGAAAATAAGGGGCACCCCGCGATGCGACAAGAACAACCCGTCACAGAGTTTTTTGGTTTTTTTTTAAAACATAAACCAAACTTGGGGGGTGCAGAAAGGGGATTAATGTAAAAAAATTTTCCCCTTTTCTCTTTTCAGCTTGGGAACAGATGGGGTGAATACATTACACCCGAAATATATTTAAACTAAAAAAAACAGAAATAGATTTAAAAAAAGATGAAAAATTCCACCAAATACCTTAAAAATTTTTCAAATAATGGAAATTTTACCCTGACTTTACTTCTGCGCACTCCAGAGGGGTTTCCGCTAGATAAAAGACCCCTTGGAAACCCCCCCCCTTACACCTATGTGCGTTTCTTACCCATGCAGAATGCTTTCTTGTGACAGCTGCGACTTTTGGGAAAAGTCGGGGGCAAACTACCCCAAGTTTGGGGATGTCAAAATCCCCCACTTTAAGTGTTTTGGGTTTTCTTACTGTAAGAATTTTACAAAGGGGAAATGTTTTCATTCTGTCTATTTAAAAACCAAAGGTTTAAAAAGTTTCCTTTGGTTCTGAAATCCCGCAGAACTCCCCTCCCTTTTTCGCTCAGATTATTCTCTTGTTTGGCATTTTTTTGCCTTAATCTGCGTGGATTTTAGTTTTTTTTCTGAACTAAGACCTGTCACTCACTCATAAACAGAAGCAAGGGAAGTGGTATAGAATAGGCTCCCTTCTACGCTTCCCCCTAGGGGTCCAAAGGGTTTCTCTTTTTATTGGTCGGGCCGCCCCTTTTAAATGACACCCTAAATTTATTTTCTTGAAAGCAACATTCAGAATCAATTGGGGAAGCCGGAAGCTTTGGGGAAAAGCAAAATGTTTAAAATTTTTTAATCTGGTTTCCTAACAATGTTCTTCTGTTTCACTTCTACAAAAAGAATTTCCCATTCATTCCCAAACCAGGCAAAGAACAACAAACGCGGCTTTAACCATTGCGGCCCTAAGGGGTCAGCCGAGGGACAGCTTAATTTCCCCTGCTGGGGCTTTTAACAAAAAAAAAAAAATCCCAAACTTAAATTTTTTTTTCCCGTTTCTCCGAACTCCCATGCGCCACTTTAAGCATTTCAGGACAGCAAATCCTCCCCACTGCCTTTTTTTAGATTAGGAGCCCCCCCTTTTTTCTCCTTTCCCTTTCCCTTATTGCTTTCATTTCCCTTTAGGGGCCCCCCTGGGTTTTTTTTTTTAGACGGTTAAAAAAGGAAATCCCCCTTTTACAAAGCTGCTTTGCATAGGTGAAAGGGTTAATTTGGCTCTTTCAGGGTCTTTTCCGAAACAATATCTGGTTAAGGGGTAAAAAAACCACATTGGACAACATTTTTTTGGGCCTGCTTTTTTAAAAATTAAGGACACCTAAACAATAAAAGGAGCGGCTGCGATTTGTCTACCTTCGGGGGAGAGAAAGCAAACCCTCTTCTGTTCTATGTTTTAGTTCTGGTAGAAATTACAGCTACCATTTTTATTTTTGGTTCAGCAAGGAAGCGGCTACAAAAAAAGAAAGGGACTCATTTGTTGAGGTCACTGTCATGTCTGTCCATAGCTCATCCTGAATGAAATCTAGATGGAAATATCTGTCCGTTACTTTTTTGCTTGCTTTTTCTATTGTGCTGTGTTTGTTTTGTGAGCAGGAGTGATACATGATATACCTGACTTTTTTTGTAAGGCGTTCACACGATGTAATGGCGGGGAATACAGTACGCCCCGCAATTACGCCGGTTGTTTGGGAGTCGCGCTGATCGGTGCGTACTCCCGCGACGCGGGGGACCGGCGACACTATGGCCCCATAGACTGTCATTTATAAGACATGTCACTTATCTCCCCACACGTAAAGTACGATCGTATTGTACGAGCGGGAGAGGAGGCATAATCCATAGTTCTCTATGAGAGCTAAGGATTATCGTAATTTTGGCTTGCTTGTATTAGAGCGCAAATACGGTGCGAAATGCACGCCGAAATTTACCCGTGGGAACATACCCTGAGGGTTCTTTAAAGGGGTTGTCTCACTACATTGATTCATCTTACCCCAGTCCGGTTTTCTGGGGTGTATTTTGAATTCAGGGGCTTTTTTACTGGCTTCCACTAGGCTGCAGTAGAAGCCAGGTCTGTAGCTATAGCAACCAGTGCTGGCAGCCTGTCATGAGAGATCAAACAGGTCTGTAGCTATAGCGAACCTGAGGAGCTGATGCAGCCCATACAAAAGGGGATATCTAGGAATAGGTAGGACACTGTTAATGGACATATATTGCAACGTGACTTGTTTTTGCAAGATCTTTAACATTAAAAGCAATCCTGTAGTGAGACAACCCCTTTGATTTGAAAAATTTAATTTTATCTCTATGATTTGTTGTCTTTGTGTATCACTTGTGTTCCGAACACCCAGACCTTTGCTGATTGCAGGGATAAAACATAGAGTGCAGCAGTTCTTCCAAAGTTTTACTACAAAGTCCATAGTAAGGTGTTGAAACTTTGAAGGGCCCCCTTGTTCTTTTGATTGATGCCCCATCGGTTGCATACCCAATGATCACACATTGATATTGGAAAGCTATGTTGATACTGAATGCTGGTTCTGGCCGGATTGACATGGTGTATTTCCCTTTGGAAAAATAAACCTTGTAATGCACTGCAGAAATCTGAGGGACAAACTCATTAGCAAAATCCAGTGGGGTTAATCCTTGACTTGCTTCCTAACGTGTTTTCTGTGCTGCATATGTGTCAAAAACTTGTCGAAAATTGCCCAGCACACCTTTTTTTATTGCACTTTTAACGCATCAAACCCCTGTTTATGTGTCAATATGCGCAGAAAGGAACGCTGTATGAATCTAGCCTTTAACTGTGTTCTCAGTGGAAAAAAATATTGTAGACTATTAAACCAGCTTTATTGTTCCAGGGTCCTGGCAATAAAGACTTTCATAGACATCAATAGACAACAACCCAGATAGTTAAGCATCAATAGCCCTGCCTTAGGATATGCTTTTAATGTGAGATTGGTGGAGGTCCAATTGCTATGATCTTCACAGATGAAGGGAATGATGCCATTTGGAATACCGTGCTTATCAGGATATGGCAGAATTGTTTAAAATAAGCCTTTTATCACTAAAGGCGACCTCTGACATATCTGTAATTGTTTGCTATAACAGTCTCTCACATGGTTGTCATATCATATGTGTATATGTGTTGGAGATATGTATATATTTGCACCATTTAGTTATAACATTAGAGCCTTTCACAGGTCTCTTTACAGTGCTACCGGTCAATGGGCGGGATAGTGAGATATATAAGACAGCAAGTAAGTAGTCAGTTGCAAGGTTAATGTAATGAAAGCAGGAACAATTTGATGTAAGGATCCAAGCTACTGTGACAAGGACCAAATCATAATGGCTAGAGAATGTGTTGGGAGCATCTCCAAAATCGAAGGTCTTCTGGGATGTTTCAGGTATGTGATGGTTAATACCTAAAAATCACAGAAAGACTAACCCAATCTAAAATGTAACTTTTACTAGATATGCACTAAAAAGTTTAAGAAAAACTGAACACCACAAAGATCATAATAGATCAACTAGACATCTATGCAGAGCAAAGTACTGAAAATCAATAAATCTTGTTACATTCAGTACATATAGATAGGCAACAGATATGTCTAAATGAGACAATCAGGAGGAAGAGATCCCTATGTCAAGCTAATAACAGGTAGGAATATCGCCCCGAGAAGGGCGGTCTAACCCTGCTCGGCCCTAGATGTACAGCACAAACTGCATAGATGGCATAGAAGCTAAAAACCAGTCAAGACCCATAGATATACTGAGTACATTGATAAACAAAGTTCTTACTGCCCTAAATAGGTGCAACCAAACCTGTCCATTAACCTGACAACAATACTCAATCAGGACCCCTAGATATATTAAGTACACTAATAAACAGAGTTCTTACTGCCCTGTTGGGACCAATCGTTATCTTTTCTGAATGCTGTGGGCTATTCTTTTTGAACATTAGTCCATCAGACCCCTGATGAACCCTAACTAAGGGGGGAAATGCGTTGAGTAATGGACAAGATTGGATGCACCTACTGAGGGCAGTAAGAACTCTGTTTATCATGTATGTGAACATTAGAACTCGGTAAGCCATGGTATAAGTACACAACATGTTAAATTAAAGCTTTTCTTGGACACCGTCCTGATGGCATTTACCTGTGCAAAGTAAATCTGCCAGGTGGTTTATGCTGCCCTGTCAGTAGGATTTGATAGAGGGAGAGGAGCTGAGCTGTGTTATATATGTTTTGAAGCTGGAGTCTGAGCAAAAGTAGAGAGAATCCTGACCTGGACTCCTTAAAGAGAACCTGTCACATAGATTATGCTCCCCTTGCTGAGGACAGAACAAGCTAGTGACAGACCTGCTGTTCCCAGCGCTGTGTCCCTTATTCTGTAAGATGCTGTAGTTTTAGAGCATTTAATGCTCAAATCTGCAGTTTTCAGCCAGAAAACAGTCATTCGAAGAGTTATTCAAACCCCGCCCACCTAAGGCTAGCCCCACCCACCTCAACTGATAAACCTATTACTTTGAATAGGTAGAAACATGTGAATAACTGTCAGTGGGCGGGACTAGCCTTTGGTGGGCGGGGCTAACACATGCTAATAAATAAGATTTGAGGGGTAAATGCTCTAAAACTACAGCATCTTAGAGAATAAGGGACACAGTGCTGGAAACAGCAGGTCTGACACTAGCTTGTGCTGTCCTCCGCAAGGGGGGCATAATCTATGTGACAGGTTCTCTTTAAAGGACCAAGCTGCTGCACAGAGGCGCAGCAGCTTCAGACTCGCACTTCCTGATTATACTGTGTATGGCTCTGTAGCAGTGATTGATGCATCAACTCTGCTATTCGTAGCTGATTCTATTAGTAATGTGACTACTGGAGGTTTGTAAATAGCAGTGAACAAGGCTACAGAGCTCTAGGGATTAAATGTTGTTTTAGTTGTCTCTAAAGCATTTGATACTGTGCTTCATAAGAGGTTGGTAAGTAAAATGAGAATGCTTGGACTAGAAGAAAATGCTTGCCAGTGGGTAAGCAGTTGGCTCAGTGATAGAAAACAAAGGATGGTAATTAACGGTACATACTCGGACTGGATCCCTATAACACAGGGGTTAGTATTGGGCCCTATCCTCTTTAAATGGAACCTGTCACATAGATTATGCCCCCCTTGCTGAGGACAGCACAAGCTAGTGTCAGACATGCTATTCCCAGCACGGTCTCCCTTATTCTGTAAGATGCTGTAGTTTTAGAGCATTTAATGCTCAAATCTTATTCATGAGCAGGTGTTAGCCCCACCCATCAAAGGCTAGCCCCACCCACTGACAGTTATTCACATGTTTCTACCTATCAGTTGAGGTGGGCGGGGCTATTCTCAGGTAGGTGGGGTTTGAAAAAACCTGACTCTTTGTTTGACTCTTTTCTGGCTTAAAACTGCAGATTTGAGTATTAAATACTCGAAAACTACAGCATCTTACAGAATAAGGGACACAGCGCTGGAAACAGCAGGTCTGTCACTAGCTTGTGCTGTCCTCATACAAGGGGGGCATAATCTATGTGACAGGTTCTCTTTAATATTTTCTTTAATTACCTTACACAGGGATTACACAGTAGAATATCGATCTTTGCAGATGATACTAAGCTCTGTAAAATAATCAACACAATACAGCAGTGGTCCCCAACTCCAGTCCTCACGCCCCACCAACAGGTCATGTTTTCAGGATATCCCACAGTATGCACTGACAATAATTAAGTCACCTGTGCAGCATAATTAAATCACCCGTGCAATGCTAAGGAAAGCCAGAAAACATGACCTGTTGGTGGGCCTTGAGGACTGGAGTTGGGGACCTCTGCAATAGAGGATAATGTGTTATTACAAAGGGATCTGGATAGGTTGGAGGCCTGGGCAGAGAAGTGGCAGATGAGGTTTAACACTGATAAATGCAAGGTTATGCACATGGGGAGGAACAATCCATTACATGATTACATGTTAAATGGAAAAACACTGGGTAAAAGTGACATGGAGAAGGACTTGGGAATCCTGGTGGACAGTAAACTTAACTGTAGCAGCCAGTGTCAGGCAGCAGCTGCCAATGCAAACAGGATTATGGGGTGTATTAAAAGGGGCATAGAGGCACATGATGTGAACATTATTCTCCCACTATACAAGTCACTGGTTAGACCACACATGGAATATTGTGTACAGTTTTGGGCACCAGTGCACAGGAAAGACATTGTAGAGCTTGAACAGGTACAAAGGCAGGCAACAAAAATAATAACAGGACTGGGTGGACTACAGTACCCAGCAAGATTAGCAAGATTAGGGTTATTTAGTTTAGAGAAAAGATGGCTTCGGGGGGACATAATAAATATGTTTAAATATATTAAAGGTCAATATAGAGAAACAAGATCTATTCATACCCAGGACTGTATCCAGAACAAGGGGGCATTCTCTACATCTTGAGGAAAGAAAGTTTCTACATAAATACAGAAAAGGATTCTTTACTGTTAGAGCAGTAAGACTGTAGAACTCTCTGCCAGAGGAACTTGTCATGGTGAATTCAAAAACAGAGTTCAAGAAGGGCTTGGATGCATTTCTGGAACGTGATAATATAACAAGTTATAGTGACCAGGATTCTGGAGATGTTTTTGGATACATTTCTATATGTAATAATATAACAAGTTATAGTGACCAGGATTCTGGAGAAGGGTCTGGATACATTTCTAGATGTAATAATATAACAAGTTTTAGTGACCAGGATTCTGTTGAAGTGTCTGGATACATTTCTAGATGTAATAATATAACAAGTTATAGTGATCAGGATTCTGGAGAAGGGTCTGGATACATTTCTAGATGTAATAATATAATAAGTTATAGTGACCAGGATTCTGGAGAAGGGTCTGGATACATTTCTAGATGTAATAATATAACAAGTTATAGTGACCAGGATTCTGGAGAAGGGTCTGGATGTATTTCTAGATGTAATAATATAACAAGTTAAAGTGAACAGGATTCTGTAGAAGGGTCTGAATACATTTCTATATGTAATAATATAACAAGTTATAGTGACCGGGATTCTGGAGAAGGGTCTGGATGTATTTCTAGATGTAATAATATAACAAGTTATAGTGACCGGGATTCTGGAGAAGGGTCTGGATGTATTTCTAGATGTAATAATATAACAAGTTATAGTGACCAGGATTCTGGAGAAGGGTCTGGATGTATTTCTAGAGTGTAATAATATAACAAGTTATAGTGATCAGGATTCTGGAGAAGGGTCTGGATACATTTCTAGATGTAATAATATAACAAGTTATAGTGACCAGGATTCTGGAGAAGGGTCTGGATGTATTTCTAGATGTAATAATATAACAAGTTATAGTGACCAGGATTCTGGAGAAGGGTCTGGATGTATTTCTAGATGTAATAATATAACAAGTTATAGTGACCAGGATTCTGGAGAAGGGTCTGGATGTATTTCTAGAGTGTAATAATATAACAAGTTATAATGACCGGGATTCTGGAGAGGGGTCATTGATCCAGGGATTTATTCTGATTACTAGGTTGGAGTCGGGAAGGATTTGTTTTCCTTAAAATGAGGACAATTGGCTTCTACCTCATGGAGGTTTTTTGCCTTCCTCTGGATCAACACTTTAGCAAAATAGGCTGAACTGGATGGACATCTATTTTTTTTTCCCGGCCTTACAAACTATGTAACTGCGTAGATAAACAAAGCTTCTGTGCTAGAGACTCAGCAGGGTTGGGCGGCTGCTTATACCAATGAGATAGGAGAGCAGCGAGAGGTGGTCAGTAACCTAGAGAAACTTGTATATAGTAGCCATAGATAAATTCTTCTTTAGCTCCTGAACAAAGCAACATCAACACAGGAATGTATTTGGTGATAGTCTTCATTTACCTTTCCCTACATTGACAGCTTTCCTTGTATTAGTATGTGTACAGAGCAAACTGTCAATCACTGTGTATGGGCAGGGTAAGCAGTACTTCAGTTTCACTTTTAGCATTTATTCTGCTTTTTACTCAGAATTTCAGCATTAACTTGCATATACCTTTATATCACAGAGCTATATATCTCTCCCTCTGTCATATCCTGCTCTCAGATGGGGTTATAAAAATCGCCTGACAGGTTCCCTTTAAGCAAGCTCTTGGTGATTAGAGATTGGTGTGTCTTTAATTTGTTACAAGTAATATATTCTCTGAAGTGCCTTTGTGGACTGTGTGGACATTCCAAATTCGGATAGAACAGTTGAAACTTTCTGTATCTAAAGATTTTAGAGAATGCTTTGTCCATGTCAAAGCAGAAGATCTGGTAGGAAGTGTTTGACTTAGGCAGAGTTCACATGGCTTATTCACGGCGTAATTGCGGAACGGATTTCGCCTGCAATTACGCCGTGTGCTCGGGAGCGGGGGCGGGCCGGAGGGGCCAGCACCTCGCTGGCCCCATAGACATTCATTATCCACGGCACGTATACCGCCGTGAATAATTGACATGTCACTTTCTCCCCGCTCGCCGTATTTAGTGAGCGGGGAGAGGAGACGGAATCCATAGTTCTCTATGAGAACTGTGGATTACCGTAATGACTGGGACGGATTTCAGCCCGTAATTCGCGCACTATGGAACGAATTACGGGCTGGAATACGTCCCAGAATAAGCCGTGTGAACATAGCCTAAGGGTTCTAGTGCTTAGCACTTCCCGTACAGAAAATGTTATATCTGAATGCTTTTCCTGCTATCACACATCATTGGGTTTGCTGATATAATCTCTCCAGTAGGAACTCTTTTCTTGCTAATGTGCAATATCTAGATTTGGTGAAGAGTGCAGGACCCACATTAACCAGTGATCAGAGTAAGGGCTAGGACATGTACCCAGAGGTTCTATCTGGATTAGAGAGCCTGTCCTGTGCTGGGCAGTAGACATTTTCGGCCATATGTTGATGCTCTACTTGCATTTTCTGATTTGCAGATTTATTATCTTTCTCAAAGTAAAGGGGGAAGAATATCACCTTGGCAGCAGAAATAAATCTCCTTTATGCAATAAGAAGTTGGGCTGGACTCGGGTTACAGATGGCTCTTCGTTTCTAGAGAGCAAATTATGACAATGAGTCAAATTAAATCCTGCTAATGTAAATTTTCAAGGGATAGAATTTTCACTGACGTTAAGTGCTTTGTCACTGGAGGCGCAGGGTGTTATACTGCCAAATAGGAACTACGCAGCTTTCTTCAGGCCATTTTTCTGTTTCTTCACTCTTCCACCATCTGTTTGCTGTGGCTGGGGATTGATGTGTTTTATTGACCTAATATTTCTGTTTTATTTTATTGGTTACTATAAGGCCCGGTTCACACAGCTTATTGCCGGCGTAATTGCATACGCGCCGTAAATAATTCACAAGTCACTTTCTCCCTGCCCGGCGGATTCGCCGAGCGCGTGGGAGAGACGGAATCCATAGTTCTCTATGAGAACTGTGGATTACCGTAATGACAGGGACGGATTGGAGCCGTACTGCAGCGCAAATCCGGCGCGCAGTACGGCTGAAATCAGTGCCCAAATAAGCCGTGTGAACGAGGCCTAATATTAATGTTCAGCTAATAACACTTTCTTCTTATTTCACCCATTGGTTATTGGACCAACGATGTGGTTAGTAAATGGTCTCCTGTGATGCTTCTAAAAGAAATGGATAGACTGTATAACAATGTATTCTAATGAATGGACCCCATGTTCTGGAAAAAAGTGACGGGAAGGGAAAGTGCTCCATTGTAGTCTTAAATTTATGGACCCTACAAAGCTGCTTCTCATCAAGGTGCCGTTACATTTAAAAAAAAATACACTCGGATTCAGGATCCTCAGTTAAACTATATACTGTGGTTAATTTTTATGACAATGCACTTTCTCCTTCAGCCAATGTTTCTCTCTTATGCTTCGTCATAATGCGTCACTTTTAATTGACTTACTGGTAATGACATGTTCCTTTCCCTTCCGTTCTTCTCCTAGCCCCGTCCCCCCTTTAACCGTACCCACCCGTCTCCTCTATCACTTAAACCATTAATCGATTGTCTGTGAAGTGTTGTTATTGATACACATTGATTTATTCGCAATAAACTTTTGAATTTGAAAAAAAAAAAATACAGAGGGGATGATTGCTGAGCAGCCTGGCTAGGTGATCTTTGCTCTGTGTGTACTCCCATCTTGGGCCCTTAGAACAGACCCTTCTTTCTCTTAATGCGAGACCATGTGTACCCTTCCCTTCTGTGTCTTGTCCAGTTATATGCATGACTTTGCCTATAGTATAGTGTTTCTCATATGTAGGAGTTGAATATTTGGTAATAATTGTTACTGCTGTTGGACTTATGCAATTTGCTAGTGGAGTTGTATTGATTATCACATTTTTTGGAAACAACTTGCTTTCTTTTTCATTATTTATAATGTATGTTTATTAAAATCCTTATTAATAGTTATTAATACAATATCTATTATACAATTAACTATCAACTAATAATTATTAAAAAAAATATATATATATATATATAGATATATATATATATATTAACTATTGTACAATAGTTATTAAAACAATAATAAAAATACAGTTTAAAAAAACAAAAACAAATACATAACAGTTTTGTGATATAGTAGACTGGAAAGAAAACATAGAAAGCCAGACAGGGGTCAGTCACGAAACAAGTACAAAAAAAATTACATTTCTAAAAATTAAACCAGCCTTAGTCATTATTCATATAAGTGTTCTCTTTGTCATATTTCACATCCATGACCAAGACTTTCTTTTAAAGTGGTAACTCCCTTACAAACCTTTGCCATTCCAACGGATAAGATGAGTCTGTGCCTGGGAGCCAGCCCCAAAAGTCAGAATCCAGCAATATAAGTGACCCGTTTGCTCCTTTTAGTGACAAAAAAAAGCAGTACTCTGATTCTTCTCGAAAGGGGGTTGTTCACAGGGCCCCTTATTGCAGGGCGTACATACGCCCCGCAATTACGCCTGGTGTTCGGGGAGTTGCGCTGATTGGTGCGTACTCCCACGGCGCAGGGGGGTGGTGGTGGCAGCCCGACGGCCCCATAGACTGTCATTACTTGTGCCGCGAATAAATGAAATGTCAATTATCTTCCCGCGTGTACGATACGATCGTATTGTATGAGTGGAGAGAGGAGGCGTAATCCATAGTTCTCATGAGAAATGGGCTTACCGTAATGATTGGGACGCATTCACTCGATTAAGGCGCAGATACACGCCCAAAAAATAACCGTGTGAACATACCCAATTTATTCAAGCCTGGCCCCCGGTTCAATTTTTACCAAAGCATTCGGTTTCCTTTTTATTGCTTGTTTCGCCCATCGGGGTAGATTTACTTAGTCTAATAAATAAACCCTATGCAAAATGTGGAACCTCAAAATAAATCTGTCACGTCTGAGGCTGCCCATGCATTTTATAATTCCATTTATGCCAGCTATGTGCTAGTCTATATTCTGCAATGATGTGCTTCAGG
Organism: Phyllomedusa bahiana; assembly: GCA_025379985.1. Classification (NCBI taxonomy): domain Eukaryota; kingdom Metazoa; phylum Chordata; class Amphibia; order Anura; family Hylidae; genus Phyllomedusa; species Phyllomedusa bahiana. Next base: position 3,680 of record JAODAL010027584.1, on the reverse strand, counting down.
TTCTGGCATAAATTAGCTGCGGGACGTCAAATTTCCCCCCATTTTTTAAAAACCCCCCCCCATTTTAAAAAATCAGGCTTGGAAGAATTGAAAAATTTTTCTACCACTTATGATGGAAAAATTTTCCAATTAATTTAGAAAGAGAAGACCACAGCCTACCAACACCTTTGTTTAAAGTGGAAGGGACGTACAGCTATTAATATTTGTGCATCCATCCAGGTGTTTATTACACTCACTTTGGTAAATATCTACTCTATTATTGATTTTATTTTTCCCAAACAGTCCATTCCTGTTAGGGGCCTTTTTCAGGGCATTTTTGGTCCGATTTTGATCTTTTTTGGATCCAAAAAGTAAAAAAACGCGCCGTTTCAGATCTAAACGGATCCAACCACAGCTGGTGTTTGGATGCGTGGTTAAAACAGGGCTTGCTTTGTTTTCGACCAAAAACCCGAATGTAAATTTTTGGAAGGGTCCAAAAGACTACCCAAAAAGACAAATGGACACGCATCGGCGATCACTCGGTGAACCCGTTCGTCTTTAAAAGAAAAACCCAAGTAAATCCATTGAAACATTACAGTACGTGTTTGGCCCGTTTGTAGTCTAAAGTCATCCAAAGTACAAAAAGCGTATTTTCACGGGCCCTCAACAACCCGTGTGAACAACCTTAATTAGACATTTTAACTAGTTTACACAAATTTTTAACAGGGGGAACCCCAAATTTGCCACAGTAAGGCCCGTTAAACAGGCTTATTTGGGCAGGGATTGGCGCCGTACTCCGGCGGATTTGCGTTCGTACGGCCCCAATCGTCGGGTCATTAAAGGGTAATCCACTGCTCTCATGAAAAACAGGGGTTTTCCGTCGCCCTCCCCCCCGGGAAATCCCCCCGGGGCGGGGGAAAATGAATGCACATTATTTACGGCCAAGGCCGTAAACAAGAAAATTGTCTATGGGGCCGGGAGCGGCGGCCCCGGGCCGCGCTCCGGCCCCCGCCCCCCCATCCCGCCCCTTATTCACGGCGGTTTTGTGAGCTCAATGGGGGCTCACAAATCCGTGGGGAAAATAACCCGGAAACAGGGCCTACTTTGCGTATCAAAAGTAGGTCCACATGCTGTTGGCCTAAACTGTGTCACAGACCCCAAGGCTAGCAGACTTGCTTATAAGGGCTTGCTGTTTTTACAGTGGTTGGTAGAAGCTGCAGAGCTTTATAATAAAACATGTAAATAAATGTTGTACCCCTTTTTGGTTTGGGGTTTAATGGTCAACCCAAACCATGGGTGCAAAAACAGAAATGCAGCTTAGTAAATCTGTGAATGGGGAGTTCTTCTCCAGAAGGGAGAATGGGATGGTAGGTAACCTGTATTCATAATATCTTAAGCTTCTTAGATTTAACAATTTCAAAACCAATGCCCCTGTAAAGCGCAGATTTATTTTTCTTTACATTTGTAGGACTAAAAATTTTTAACTTTGTTTTCCTTGTTCATTTCCCCGTTTAATTTTACGTGTTTTTTTTTATGTTTCACAATACATGGGGCTTTCATTTTAAAACCCTTTTCTATTTAGTACATTTTTATTCCTTTTTTGGATTATTTAAAAAGTGAAATTAAAACCCCCCTAAAAACGGGGCTGTATGCATGCCGTTGCCCACTTATTGCTTTTATGCTTTTTCTTTCCAATATGTTCATTGTAATATATTAAACAAATGCCTCTATGCAGTATATCCAAAAAAGCTTTGAGCTGATGTTAGCCTTAATTTTTCCTCTTTTTATTTTAATTTCTTTTTTGTTTTATTATTTATTTATTAAGGTTGTTTATTGCCCCCACCTGGGTTTTATAGGGTTTTTTTAAGGCCGAAAAAAAACGAGAAAACCTCCTTTCAAGTTTCTGTTTGTAAGGCCCAAAAAAGACGGCGTCCAAACCAGTTTCAGCCGTTTTTGCTAAGGTGTTGACCCCGAGGAAGGCAAAAAAAACCCCAATGAGGTAGAAGGGCCAAATTTTCCTATTTTAGGGAAAAATTTCCTTCCCGACTCCAAATTTTGGAATCGGAAAAAAACCCCCGGATCAAGACCCCCCCCAGAATCCAGCACTAAATTGTTATTTATTTGCCCCGAAATGCTCCCAAAACCCCTTTTTGAACCTGTTAGTAAAATTTCCCATGACGTTCCCCTGGGAGAGAGTTCCACAGTCTCACTGCTCTTTCAGAAAGAAATCCCCTTTCTATGTTTTTAGAAAAATTTTGTTTCCCCAAGACGTAAAGGATGCCCCTTGTTCTAATAAGCCTGGGGGTTTAAAAAAATCTTGGGAGAGATCTTATTTTGACCTTTGTGTATTTAAACATATTTATTATTCCCCCCGAAACCGTTTTCTCTAAACTAAATCCCCAATTTGTAACCTTTTTGGGTTTGTAATCCACCCAGTCCTTTTTTTATTTTTTGTTGCCCGCCTTTTTACCTGTTAAGCTCTACAATGTCTTTCCGGGGGGTGCCAAAACTGTACACAATATCCATGTGTGGTCTAACCGGAATTTTTTTAATGGGAGAAAAATGTTCTCATCTGTGCCCTTGCCCCTTTTAATCCCCCCCTGATCCACCGGCAGCTGCTGTTGACACTGGCTGCTACAATAAGTTTACTGCCCCACCGGTTTCCCAATTCCTTCTCCATGTCCTTTTCCCCACCCCTTTTTCCTTTAAAGTAGTCGTAATGGATTTTTTCCCCATGTGCAATCCTTGCTTTTATCTGTGTTAAACCTATCAGCCATTTCCTGCCCGGGCCCCCAACTTTTCCGACCCTTTGTAATAACACATTACCCTATTGGTTGATTACTTTTTAAAGGTTGTATCGTTGAAAAATCGATTTCTATGTGTAATCCCCGATAAGATCATTAAGAAATTTGTAGAGGTAGGGCCCAAAATGACCCTTTTGGTACCCCCCACTAGTAACAGCATCTATTGAGTATGTACCGTTAATTACTACCCTTTGTTTTCTATCAGTGAGCCAGTTGCTTACCCCCCTTGCACAATTTTCCCCCAGTCCAAGCATTCTCATTTTATTTACCAACCTTTTTTTGTGGACCGTACAAATGCTTTGAAAACTGATATATGCATCCGTGCCCCACCCCCCTCCAGTCAGACTGCTTCCTCAAGAAGCTGATGAGATTTGTCTGACAGGACCCCATCCTTCTTTAAACCATGTTGGAACGGCGTTTAAAATTTTTTTCAGAGTACCCAGGATTGCATCTCTGAGAAAAAACCCTTTATACTTTTACCCACAAAAAGAGGTCAAACTTTCCGGCCTTTAGTTTTTTTGGACAAATTTTTGACCCCTTTTTGAATATTTGGCACCACATTTCTATGGCCAATCCTTTGGGGCAACCCTTATTTGACGTTAAAAATTAAGAATAGGGGCCCATCTATGACAATTAACCCCCTTGAACACGGGGGTTTGCCATTGGACCTGGGGGTTGTTATTTTTAAAATTCTTAAGACGGAGTGCACTTTTCCGGGTTAGACAAAAACATTAAGTTGGAATTTACCTCCTCCCCCTTTGCCTCATAGGGAACTCATCCTCCCCTGAAAAAACAGTGGAGAAAAAAATGTTTAATAGGGTTTTTTCTTTTTTCTCTGCCCATACTGTCCTCCCCCCGTATTTTCAAAAAGGGCCCAAATTTTTGTTTTAATTTTTT
>JAODAL010027583.1:0-54691 GCA_025379985.1 Phyllomedusa bahiana | reverse complement strand
GGTTTTCCCGAATGAGCTGTCACTACACATTAAAAATTTACAGAAAAAACTAAAAAAGCATGAAAATTTTTAATTTTTGGTGAATGGTGAAAATGTTTATTATTTAATTTTCAAGCTTCCCACGTCAATTTTACTTTGTGGAAAAAAACCTTTGATGAATAGATGGATTTTGTCTGTTTACATTTATTTATTTTTTGCTGTCATCAATTGTAGATTTACAATATGCTTAAACTCTGTTTGATATTTTCTCGTTGGTCTTTATAGAAATTCTTATTTTTATTTGTGCCTGACATATGTTTGCTTATTTGGTATGTTTAAAACTTCCCCAACCATTCTAAATGCAGTTATCTAGAATGGAAATTTTTCCAGACTATAGGTTGCCATGAAGACACCTATAGAGCATCACTAGTTGCTACAGTATGTCTTCAACAAGCTGCTTACTATAACATGGGTGTTTTGAGTCAGCTGCATATGTATAACTTTCGGGGATGATGCCGGCTGCTTCCACCGCCTAGTTTCATCTGACCTCTGACAGTTAACTATGACACCATACACCGGATGTTTGTACTTAGCACCACCGCTGCATGTTGAATTATTTGATATCCCATAATCTACGTGAGAGCTACATGCCGTGGTTCACTGCAGTAAGACCGGTACCTGAGTGAGTTATGGGCTACATGCAATGTCCACATATAGTAGGGGGCATTTTATTATGATATAAATGTGCCATATGCCGTGATTTTTAGTATAGTGACACACTTCATATCATTTTGTCAACAATGGTACTTGAACGGGCTGCTGATCATTGTTCTAACTTGTTGTTGATCTTTATACTGTGGATGAGAATTGTTTCATTGAATTAGTGACCACTTGTCGCCCTCATACACTGAGTTATTTCCAACTGATATATAGTATCTCACAAAAGTGAGCATACCCCTTACATTTTTGTAAATATTTTATGATATCTTTTCATGAGACAACACTGAGACAACACTGAAAATATGACACTTTGATACAATGTGAAGTAGGCAGTGTACAGCTTGTATAACAGTGTAAATTTGGTGTGCCCTCAAAATAACTTGCAAAACAGCCACCAATGTCTAAACTACTGAAAAAAAAAGTGAGTACACCCCTAAATGAAAATAGACAAACCGTGCCCAAACTGTCAATACTTTGTGTAGTCACTATTATTTTCCAGCACTGCTTTAACTCTCTTGGGTATGGAGTTAATTAGAGCTTTACAGGTTGCCACTGGAATCCTCTTCCACTCCTCCATGACGACATCATGTGAAAGACCCTGTGCTTCTCTATCTTCCTTTTGAGGATGCTCCACAGAGGCTCAATATGGTTTAGGTCTGGGGACTTGACCAGTCCAGCACCATTACCCTCATTTTCTTTAGCAAGCCAGTGGTTGTCTTGAAGGTATGTTTGTGGTCATTATCGTGTTGGAATAGCCCAGTTTCCAAAGAAACGGGGTATGCTCTGCTTCAGTATGTCACAGTATGCTGGCATTCATGGTTCCCTCAATGAACTTTAACTGCACGACCAGCTGCCCCCAAACCATGACACTCCCACCACTATGCTTGACCATAGGAGACTGTAGTCTTCACCTGGTTGCTGCCACACACTTTTGACACCATCTGAACCAAATAAGTTTTTCTTGGTCTCCTCAGACCACAGGACATGGTTCCAGTAATCCATGTCCTTATTCTGGTTGTCTTCAACAAGCTGTTTGTAGGCTTCCTTGTGCATCATCTTTAGAAAAGGCTTCCTTCTAGGAGTACAGCCATGCAGACCAATTTTATGCAATATGGTTTGATCACTGACAAGCTGACCCCCACCGCCTTAACCTCTGCCGCAATGCTGGCAGCACTCATACGTCTATTTTGAAAAGATCTCTGGACCCTGTGCAATCAACTTCTTTGGTCGATCATGGTGAGGCTTTTTCTGAGTGACATTCGTAATGCTTACTCATTAAGTATATTATAGCAACTGTTGAATATTTGCATATATTTATAACATATGTATATTTTGTTTACCAACAGCAGTGTCACCTGATTTTTTTTTCCCGGTATTTGAAATATCAGGACAGTTGTATTGAACTTATAGTAGGGTATAATAAGGTTATTTATTTATTTATTTATTTATTTATTTATTTATTTATTTATTTATGTATTGATAAAGTAAGGTATCTGGACAGGTTTGCCTTTTCAGGGTGGTTACCTGTTGGTTAGGCTCTGGGAACATCATAGTTTACCTTTATGACCAGTGTAGGGTATGTCATCACATGCTTGGTTCTAGCTATATACAGCACCATCATATCTATAAATTATTGGGTACACTGTCTATTTCACAATTTAACCCCTTCACGACATTCGATGTATGGGTACATCTTATGTGGGAAGGTATTCCCACAAACCGGTCGTGACCAGAACTGGTTAACCCCTTAGATGCATCTGTCAATTGTGACTGTGGCAGTTAAGGAAAAGATAGAGGGTGAGAGCTCTCTCTGTCACCATCACCACCGTGTGGCACGATTCCATGGTAACCCAGAAGCCTATCAAAGGCTTCCAGGCTGTCTGTGATACCATAAGAACCGCCCTTGCCCAGAGGGCATGGCCAGGCATCATGGTTGGCAGGTACAATACATAGCAGTATAGCTATGTACTGCTGTGTAATGTACCAGAGATGTACAGTCCCCTAGTCAAGTCCCCTATGGGAACAAGTGTAAAAATATATTAAAAAATAAATAAATGTAACACACATGAGCATGTTCTGGCCCATAGAATAAGTAATCATGTCATTAATACTGCTCGGAAAATGCAATAAAATAATGCCATAAAATAAAACCCCAAAAAACGTTGCTTTATTTTCCTACAAAGAAGGTATTTTGGTTTCCCAACATCTTCTCGCATTAAATTGTATATTATATTATATTCCATTACAAAATTAAACTAATATGTAAAAAGCAAGCCCTCAAATGAGTATTTTGAAAGAAAAATATGGAAGGCAGGGAAAAAAATAAGCATGTTTTCAAAAATTGTTGTGTTAGGTAGAGGAAAAATATGTTTCTTGTTCTGCAAAAAACAAGCCAACATATGGATACATCATCGTAATACAGGTGCAGTGTGTAGTATTTGATAGGCTCCTATCATATGATCACACGGGGCTGACAGTAGAGTCTATGGTGGAAGGAAATATTCTTGCTCTGGACACAGGATATCTTCGACTCATAAAGGATTATTAGGATCTTCTGCTGCACGCAGGAGAAGGGTTCCAAATCTCTTCAAACAGAGGTTCTGTTGATAACACAACTCCCTTTTTATCATGCTATAAGTGAACACAAAAATAAAGTCACAAAGACAGACCAGATAATAGCATATATAGGGGAACCATATTTTTGCAAAACAATTGCATGCAAGTATGCCAAAGCATTATTGCTTGTCATTGTAAAACTGACAGGCAATCTTTGTCAGTGTAAAACTGACACACTCTATTAGGATAAAAATAATCAGCAGCCTAGCTCTTGACTGAAAAATGAAACAAAAATTGAATAAAATTTTTGATAATTTCAGCATTTTAATTTATGGACCCATTTGTCTTCTTCAAATTTAAAAAATTTTTGTGTAATATTCGTATAATTACTGATAGGAACGGGAATGTTCTGTTCGCCACATATAAATTTGGTTTTGAGATAGTCTAAAGGGCCTGGCTTTGAATAACAGGCTAGCTGTGCTTTTTAAGGGTTTTAATTTATGTAAAAAAGGCAGATGTCTAGTATTCATTTTTTTTTTTTTGGGTAGATGGGAGGTGTCTGATTTTTAATTAAAGGTATCTTTACTTTAAAAGACACTGATTGGATTGAAACCTATTCTTTTGCTAATACTTACTTTGTTTGGGATTTTAATATGCCTTTACCTTCTTTTTGTATGATCACGCCTATACCCTTTAAAAAATCAGTCAGCCAAAAATAAATTATTTAATTTTTTAATAGAACCGCAGTGCATTGTTGTTTTTTTGGGTCCTGGGAGACGGGAAGGTTGTAAGGAAAAAGTATCCACATCTTTTTGGTCCCGTGAATCGGATTAGAAAACTTTCACCGGAGTGAGGAAGGGATACTCAAGCCCCCTTTTGCTTGAAAACCTGGGATCTGTAGACGGGAGATTTGCCACCAAAACCCAAAGCTTCTCTGAAAAAAAGGTGTTGGACCTGTTATTTGTGTGATGGGTTTCTCTATTTTTTCCCCCTCTCCCACTTCCCATGTTCAATTTGGGTTTTAGTTTAGAGTTAAAGTTTTTTATGGGTTTGTAAAAGTTAAGGGTTTGAGTAAAAATTGTCACTTTTTGCAGGTTGCTTAAAAGTGAAATAAGTATCTGTTTTGTTCGAATTTTGTTTGTTGTCTTGGGTACCAGTTTTTTTTATTGGCGGGCTTTTGTTTTGTTTGGTTTTTCCCTCTGTGGTTTTTTTTCTCCCTTAGGGGGGCGGCGCCCTAAAGGGGTGAGATAATTTAGCTTACTTCATATGTTTGGTTTGAATTGTTTATGCACATTTTTTGGTTTTTTTTTGTTGCTATTTTTTTCCCTTCATTTTTTGGTTGTGTATTGCGTTATTTTTGCACATGAAAAAATTTCCTTGTGTTGTATAATGTTTACTAAAATAAGTCTCGCTAGAAATAGAATTTATTACATTTCATTTGGAATTGTCATTGTATTGTATGATTACAAAAGGTACTAGACAAACGCCACATGCCAAAATTTTTTAAGTAATAAGAAAAAGTCCACTGAGCAAGGAGTGCCTCAGTGGGGTATTATAGGAGGGATAAACATTTGTTTTAGTCCACTGGGGCGAGGTGGGGTACTATTTCCTTGGTTTTAAGGACTTCAAAAACAGGGGTGTTTTCATCAAATTGCAAAAGAAAAAAATTGATGTGCCCCGATAGGAATAAGTACATCCTATGTACCCAGGAAGTTCCTATAACCCTTGCAAAAAAAATATGGGGTAGATATCTTTTTTGGGAGTAAAAGGGTTGTGTATACCCGAGTTACCCCAAGAAAGGGACATTTGGGGTTTAGAGCATTCAGAAAATGCTTCTTGTTGTAAAGAAACGAAAGAAATGGAAATGTTTTGGGAATTGGATAGGTGAAGCCAAAACACAGTTTTTAGCTTCAGGGACAAACCCCAGATAACACTGACAAGCCCATCCCTTTAAAACCACTGACACTGCTACACCTCTTGAACAAACCAAAACTTCAATTTGGGGGTACCGTCACAAAAAAGTATTTATAAACCACAAAAACTAATGAAAATTGTAGAGATTTTAGGATGATGTTTACATGCTTTGTAAAAGCGCGGTCTCAAATAAAGGGGGACCTTTTCGTAGCACCGCTAAAGAGTTAAGTAGCCTGACACCAGCACCCCTAACGAGCGACAATTTATTTCAAAAACCCCCAAAAACAAAAATATGCTAAAACAGGAATATATCCCTGACCGCCAGGGCTTCCCCCTTTAAAATCAGGTAACTCCAAGTGCCCCATTTTAGAATCTTGAAGGGGCCCAAGGGGTGGTTACACCCATCAAAGAGAAAAGCACTACTTTTGGGATGATCCTTTTAATTAAGGAACTACCACCCATTGCACAAAAACCAGCATTTATCGTTAACCGGACATCACCTCATATGAGACACAGCACAAAGCCCATTAATGGAACAGGGTATACACATATAGTGTGAGGTAGAGAGTTTTAATCAATATTGTTTATATGTAAAATTATGAAATCCAAGCTTTTCTCCTTTTAAGGCAATTTTAGTAGCAGAATCCTTTTGTGGAAAATATGCAGCAATTTGAAGAACAAGATGGCTCAGGATGGACCACTTGTTTTGTTCCTCAAAGATTGACCTCCAGCTATTTCTCCCTTTTTTTTTGAAAATTTCGTTTTTTCTGGAAATCATGAAGTTTTGGTGAGGGAATCCCAAGACTTTTTTTCCCCGAGACAAAGTGGGGCCCAAAAAAACTGTACTTAAAAGCTGCCTAAAAATGGGAAAACATCCGTTCCTCTCTTCTCTATTGGCCCCGCGTTTTTTCTTGAATTTCAGTTATACAAATATGGTGTAAGGCTTTGTCTTGTCAGAATATTGCTTGGAAACATGAATGTGGATTTGATCCAGAACTCTTTGTGTCTGACCTAAGTTTCTAATCGGCAGATAAATGTTCCCCTGGTCGTGATTTGGAATAACCTGGGGGAAAACGGGTGCCCCCCCCAATGTTGGTTAAACGACCCCCACATTTTGGGCGCATCTGGAGGCGTGACCAGAGGTGGATCTGGGGACCACCGAGGACCGAACCTGCCACGGGCGTTTGGAGGACACGCGAAGTGAGGATATAAAATTGAGGATGCGCTATAGGTTCGCGGTAAGTGATGCATCTCTATGTATTTAACTACGTTGCATTTGATGTATCCCCGGTTAGTAGATTTGCTTGTGGTATGCTGGTCCGCGGGGTGGTCACAATAAAACGTGATATCATCCTAGACAACTTTTGATTCCAGCCGGTAACGTTTCGAACTTTGATTTTGCTGTGACTTCCAGTAGTTCGGATTGTCACTGTTTTTAGTTCACGAACCCTTTGCCCGGTATGGTTGCTGGAATGAAATATAGTGGGAACCTGACCAGTCATCTAAGGTTAAATTGTTGAGTGGCTAAGGCGAGTCTCCGGGTTATTTTAGGACAGATCTGTAGTATTACTAGAATTTTCAGGTGGGTCCGGGTTGGAACTAATTCACTTGGGACTTGTTCTGGGGCATATATAAGTATTACTATATTGTTTTGACAACAGGGACGGGAGGGTACCGGGTACCAACATGTGTGGCAAAACAAAGGGTGGGACTTATTGTTGGTTCGGCTTGGGACCTTTTATTATTTTGTTAGACTCCTTGTGTGTGTGAACGGGATCCGGGCTCGAGGCCGCGGTGGCCCCGGCTGTGTAGGTCTTTGTTCAGGTTTGGAGACTCCAATACGTATGAACACCAAAATGTTTAAGATGTTTCAAAAAGGCATAAATTGCCTGAAGAGGCAGAGACTGTTGAAAGAAATTGTATGTAGAAAAGTAGGGACTAAGTATTGTGAAAAAATGCATTCAAAATGTATAAGTTGGTGCGATGCCAATGAAGGGAAGATTGCAGCCATCTAAATGGCAAGAGGTAGTGGAGAAGAATTCAAAGAGGGCAGTTATCTACAATGGATGGTTGGAGAGATGGCACAGGATCACCTCGCTCGAGTGGCCAAAAGTTTGCAAAAAAAGAGGTTTTGTGGAAGTTGAACATGTTGGGGGACAGGATAAGGACGAAAAAACTGATTCAGGGATAAATTTTATTATTCAAGCTACATCACTTGTTATCTTTCACAACTTGGAAATTCTGGCAGAGTGTATATAACTTGGCTTCGATTCAAAGCCTCTGTTAGGGGGGGTAGCTGCCGCCGGGACATTTCTACCTAGGCTCTAAGAGTGTACTGAAAATTGTATAGCGCTCAGTCAAAGAAAAGTGCAGTCGTGTAGTTGACTCGAAGAGAAAAGATAGTACAAATTTATATTTGAGACTTGAGAAAAAAAAGCAAAATTACGCTCTGTGAATGAGTATAATCATGAAGATAAGCTGAATGTTGAAGACAGAGCACTGAATGAACAATGATGTCTTACCTAAGTCCACCCCTAAACGCACCCAAGAACCTCAGAGGGGAGTGTGCTATGACCGCAGTGCGGGTGGTCTCAATCCACGTTTGGTCCAAGGGGTCGGTATCGGAATAGGGAGTGACTCCTCGTGCTCTGTACCCCCCTCCTGGGGACCGAGTACATCCGGAAAGTGGGATCCCAAGCTACAGTTCATGTTAAAAGACCCAGCTAGGTGGTCATGTACTGTTCTCTCTGCGTCATGGAGACATCACCATCTCACCGGGTGGGAACCATAGTTAAACCCGCCAACCCTCAATTGTCCACACACGAGGGGTGTTTGGCGCAGATTATTATGGAACAAAGTGGTTCAGTTCTAGAGGGCCTAAACCAGGACTGTGAAAATTATCTGAAGGAAAAGGGCGCCCAAGTGGAGTCGGGTATGCTATCCTGACGAGCGCAGGACGATCTCCCTGTGAACGTATATTATCATGCTGTGGGACCGTGTCCCTATAGTGCAACCAGATATGACAAGGAAACAATTCAGCCTTACATCTGCTATTCCGAATGCTTAGGATTTGGTTTAATGAAATTTAGACGGAAAACAAATCATGACAAAGCCGGGTCCATACCTCCCACTTATCTCCTCCGGTTATCTTTTATGTTTCCTACAAAATTTGCATTAGAGTTCACGTACGTGCATGCTGAATTTCCATCGACAAAGCCGAAGGGTGCTACTTTAGATGAGGTCAGGAATAGTCTCCTCCTCTCGCCTGGGCACTACGGCTGTCCTTGTTGCAGAAGGAAAGGACCCTGGAGATTTACAAGGAAGAACGTGAGGATCTAGACACGAGGGAGCTGCCCCCACCCCCGGAACGGCAGAAGCACAGACCGGCGCATGATTGGGCCGATCTCTGTACTGTTTGCGAGGCAGGGCTCCTCATGAATACACATGTATGTGCCATTAACCCCTAAACAGATAGATTGCCTGTCTAGCAAGATTTGCCAGACCCCATGAAATTCCCCATGCTGTTTCTATGATAGTTGGTACAAAACCAGGCAAATCTATGGGCTAATTGGAATAGTTTGGAGGGACCCCCCTGGTGCCTACGTCACGAACTTATGATGAGTACCTCCCACCATTAAGGAATATCTGAATCCCCTCTGGACCTTGAAATATATTTTCCTTTGGAGTATGGATTAGCCTTTTGTGATCAGCTTAAAGCCTGGGCCCATGGAGCTACTCATCGTTGGGAAAGAATAAGGCACTCAGCTATGTGAAGAAGTTGTACCATGCTCCAGAATCAGTCTCATGTTCATGATTGCAGCCTACAATCAAGCAGTGTAATATCCTGTACACCTGGCAACCCTTCCACCAAAACTGATAAAGTACCATGCAGCACTTGGCGAAGCCACGAATATTCCCTTACAAAGGATTCAAGTGGTCCCACATCCAGATGCCTAAGTGCGGGAAGTATGGAATTTGTTTTGGTCTGGCAATTACGACATGTTTTCAGGAATGGCCAGAAGCCTACCCAGTGAACCACTGACTCCAATGTAACGGCAAAGAAGCTGATTACTGAAATAGGCTTGTCGATTTGGGAATTCCCTCAGGTGGATCGAGTCGGACCAGGGGGTTCACCAGCATATCCTTCCTTGGTTGTCCGAGGAATACAGTTTTAGGGATGTTAGGGGTTTTTAAGATTTATTGGGCCTCCAACGCACGTACCATCCCCAAAGCTCAGCTAAGGTCGAAAGAAGGAATGGGACCCTCAAGATAAGTTGTCAAAGGATGATGCTGAGTCCCCCTTGCCCTGCCAAGACCGTCTCCCAAATTGTTCGTGTACCCACTGTTAGGCACACACCACAAGCAAAACATGGTACACATAACCCATTAGGAGATATGTTTGGGAAGCCTCCTTCTGTGTTTTGAGGTCAGGGAGCAAGAGTTGGGGATATAGTGACCAGGACTGTACAATTTGTGTTTGAATTGTCTAAAGTGTTGAATAATTTGCATGCTGCAGTACTCTGCTTGTTTCCAGAATCCACAGGGGAGGAAACTGTGCATGATTTAATTCCAGGAGAGCCGGGTGTACATAACAGGAGGCATATACGGTATGGCCGGAGCCCAGATTTGAAGGCCCATTTACTGTTATCATGAATAACCCCCACAGGCCAGTGTACTTGAGATGGCGAAAGCCCTCGTGGATCAATGCTTCTCAATTGTTAAAGGGACCCAGTGACATAATGATTGTATATTTCATTTTATTTTGTTTTTGTTAAGCTAATGTCTATATAGTGATTTTTGGATGGACATCTAACCAAAGTGTGCAACCTTTTCATTTGATGCTTTTGATATTTTCACAATAATCCCTGCCAGAAGGTGTCATTTTTCCCCGCTGGTATGGACCTCGTTCCTTGGTGACAGGGTGTTTTACTTGTGTGTAAAGCCCCGGGAAATGATAAATAATTGCTATAACTAGGTCAGATGTAGGATGGAATACGGACGGAAGGACTGCGGGCATATGCTCCTCCTGAAGCTCGGGCACGCAAGGACCCGAAAGGAAGGTCCTTACTGGTCAGGATGACTCTGACCAGGGGACCGACATACTTGGGTGGAAGTGATACGACCGATGCACTGTTCCCTGTAGTTCTCAACTTGGAGCACCCCTAGCCCCGGGAGACTATGGGAAAGTAGTATTGTCTTTGGTGTGTATACCGGTCTGTTGAACGGAGACACTAAACGTAGGAGTAATAGAACTTAAAGTTCTTAAAATCAGACCCATCACCGCCACTACCCACTGTACCCCAAATGGGAAATACAATCTCCAGAAAGGCAGTAGAGAAGTAGTCCCAATCCCCAAAATATTGCAACGTGGAAGATGTGTTTTCTATGAACCCAAGTTTTCTCCCCGAAAAAACCTGTGTCGTGAATGGGTAATATACACCGTCAGGGGCCCATAATCTTTCAGTGGGGTGTTTGGCCTGTGCCGGCAGCCAAACCACCATGGAATACACACACCCCTATCACCAAGTTACTGCAGATAATGACGAGTGTGTAATTAGCCTGTTGAAAAAACGAAAATAAAAAAAAAATTAAAATTTGGGTTTCCGAATGGTAAGGACTTGCTACCCCATGGGAGTTTTAAACCCACAATGTGAGGACTCTGTGGAGGTGTGGGTCGCATCCTGGGGACTACACTTGTCTATCTCCCATTACTACAGAAGGACGGGAAGGCCATCATTGGGGGTCCTCCCGGCTGGATTTTGCAAAGTTAACACCTGACAAGTTGGCGAATATGGTCGAATCTCATGGGTCCATCCTGGATGGTCTTCAGGTTGTGTGGGAATGGGAAACTGAGATGTGGCGTTGCCTGCTAACTGGAAGGGTTAGTGTACTTATAATTAAGTTTCCATTGCCCTTCAATAGGCTTACCCATGGAATCCAGCCCCCCACCTAGATGACCCCCCCAAGATAGGAGAGAGACGAGCGGCCCCCAGTATTCCCAGGGGGATGACCCTATTGTGTATATAGATTCTATTGGGGCAACAACACCCGTCTCCCTCAGTGCCACAGGGGCGCGTCCCAGATCAGTTTAAAGGCTTAGATCAATAATTGCTGACACGGCTTACGCTTCCCTTATTCCCCAAGTTCAAATTAATAAAATGTAGTACTGGGATTAATTACATTTATTTATTATAACAGCCAAAGGTTTGTTAATTACAGTAGAGATGGGTTTCAGGAGTCTATGAAGAATTAGGCCCCTTATACTAGGTTGACCTTACAGTATCCGATTTTGCCCTTCAGAACATGGTGCTGGCGCCGAAAGAATAGGGTAGGACCAGTTTGTGGCATGATACGGTGAAGAATTGCTGCACCTATATACCTGCATACACTAGGAAGTGAAATGGAAAAATCCTATACGCCTAGGTAGATAAAGATTCTGTCCAAGGAATCCTTTAGGGTAACTCAGGAGGTGGACACATTCTGGGCCTCCTGGACTGTACTGATTGAGTCTGGTGGCTGGCAGTAGCGGATGGTTACAGCAGCACCAGTGGGAATAGGTAACTACTAGTAATTACTGGTGGTCGTGCTACTGTTTGTACTGTGTTGCTGAATTTCCCCTCTACAAAAATACTATTGGCCAGGATAGCTGAGGGAGGAGCCAACCCTCAGAAACTTTCCTTAGCACGATATGAGCCTCTGATGTGTGATGAAAGAGAGGACTACCCACAGCGACAATCCCCTCTTACCAGAGGCACACCATAAGTATGATTCCAAGGAGTCAATCCTCCTGATTTGAAGGGATGATCAAGGGCGAAAACCTCACACTGTTTCAGGTAGGTCACTGGAAGTTGAGTCGTTCGAAAATTTCAACCATTAGGGGGTTTCCTCAAGAGCATTCTGATAGAAATACCACACACCTTCCCCCAGTGTGAGATGTTTCCAAAGGTGCTGTGCTCATTTTTGTTACAGGAAGAACAATAGGGGGACAGTGGAGAATAATCTTGGTCTTTTAGGGGGGATTGTTGAAGGTAGAGTTGTTTGAATCAATTTTGTGTTATTGTATAATTATGAAATCCCAAAGGTGCTTTTCTCCTTATAGGCATTTCAGCTGAGCAGAATCCATTTTGTGGAAAAATTGATGCAGCACATTATTGAAGAAGCTAAGATGGCCTCAGGAGATGTGACAACTTGTTATCTGTTTCATCATAGATGTGACCTACAGCTATTGTCTACCTTTCCTGACAGTTTCGTTTTTTGGAAAAATCCATAGTACAGACTCGAAGTTTTGGACCATGTAGGCAATCCCAGAGATCTTTTTAACCAAGAGACACCGTGGACCAATAAACTTGTACTTAAAAGCTGCCTATATATGGACATTACATCGTTTCCCTTCTTCTCTATTGCGCGCTTGCGTCTTATCTTGATTACAGTTATACAAAATGTGTGTAAGGGATTTGTCTTGTCAGAATTGCTTGGAACAATGAATGAGATTTTTGATTTTCCACCCAGGTAACTCCTCTTGTGTCGACTAGTTCTCTAATCGGCCGATACTTGTTCCCCTGATCGTGTTTTGGAAAATACCGGCGGGGGGGCGAAAACGGGTGACCCCCCCAATGTTGGTAAACGACCCCCAACAATAGATGCTGCCAACATCATAAGAGGGGGGAGGACAAGACAAGATAAGCAAGTTGAAGCACAACAGGTAACAGGAGCAGGAGAACGTTAAACCCTTTACAGGTCCTTACAGGCTCCATATAAGGAAGAGTGGTACTTTGAGAAGGCCTTATGCACCCAATGATTTATTGCAGTTAGCTAAACAAGTTGGGTGTTTACAAAAAAGACACCAACAGGAAGCCTGGGAGTTGATAAATAGATGCGGTATTCAGCCACAAATGATAGGACAGGACATTGTACAATTATTGCATTGTTATTTTCACACCAGCTGATACACAAGAATCTCCTTAAAAAACGCAGCTTATTGCATGGAGATGACCCAGATTTTAGCTGTGATGTTCCAGATAACATGGAAACATAATAACCAGAAACTTTTTTGAAGAATTTAAAAAGGAGGCAGATTGAAAAGCTATTAATGATTATATAACAGATCTGGCTAAAGAGTCTGTTACGGGATTACATTATAGATTTAAAAAAGCTTGCTTATAGATAATAGTCCGCGGGTTAATAATTTTAAACACGGTACTTGCAGTACAACCTTTTCTATTGCAAACTTTTGTCTACTAAGTCTGTGAACATTTGTATAACTAGGTTACATTCAAATTGCCACACCTGGAAGTCAATGGATCCGATGTCAGAATCCTAAAGAGTTTATATGATCATGAGATCTAATTAGAAAATGCAAAGTAATGAAAGAGGAGAAGTTGTGAAACTTTCAAACTATTAACAAAGAAGAGGATAGAATTAGGTGGAATAAGGAAGGGCGATACATGTCGCTTCTCCATTATGGCTCATTGTCTCTACTCCACATTCTAAGGTGTTTCAAAAACCTCGAGGGCAGGGGCAGGTAAACCTTTCTCAAATGCCCCACCTTTTTATTTCCCATCAGGCCGCCTGCAAACTTCCGATGTTTCAATTGTCAAGACAAACTGCGGAATTACTCAAACAGTGCCAACAACCGCGAACGGGATCGTACGGAATACCCCAGTCAAGCTCCAAAAAGAACAATTTTGACTAGACGGGGACTATGAGGACACTCTGGACACTGAGGAACCTACAGCACTGACACCCATCGATCTTATAACATCTCCCCCTTTTGTTTTTCCAGTAATGCATCTTCTTCCCCAAGGTGACGCCTATGGTTACTTGTGAAGTAGATGGCATATAAAGGGTACCTTTCCTTTTTGGACACAGGTTGCTGGAGTATTTCTCTTATTATCCCAATGGTTTCTTCCAGATACAGATGAGCGTTCTGGTGCTGTAGGTGTAAGTAGCGTAAGATCCAAAAGATTTTCCTGTGTATCTAAAACACCTCAGTCACAATTGGTACCATTAACCACTGAAAACTCATTCATCTTGGTCATGCAGATGACCCACTGAGCTTACATTGAAGAGATCACTTATATGTATGCTTCGGTGCACAATCTTTTGCACCCCGGAATGGATTTCACTTTGCAAGTTCCGCCTATATACAGAGGACGCTGTGTGTACCTGCTGTATGCTGGCTTGGTTAATGACCCTACCAGCTGAGATAAGAGGACATAACCAGCACCCGTAAGTTCTGTTTATTGTTGCAAAAAGTCCCTGAACTTTTGTGGGAAAGTTGATTCTACTGAAGTAGGGCCGGATGGCTAAACATTCCACCTGTATACAATGATTGCTGCCCAATTGTAGGATTGCCCAATAGGCCCCAGTCACCCATTAAGCCTGAAGCTGAAATTGGGGCATAGCTCCAACAATTGTGTATTTGTTGAAGATAGCGAGGTCATTACAAGAACAGCAGTCCTTGTAACAGACCAATCAAATCCCCTTCCAAAAAACGAGTGGAAAAGGAAAAACATGTGGAGACTTGGGCAAGACCTAAGGGTTCCATTCAAATGAGGTCGTGACACCATTGCATCCCGTAGTCCGAACCCGTCACAATTCCATGCAGATTCCAATTGGCAGCACCCACTTTTCAATTATTGATTTATGTTCGCTGTTTTTCTCCATTCCGATACATCGGGACTCCAATACTTGTTTTGCATTCCACCCATACAGGGCAGTGTTTACAGTTCACTTCGGCAAACATTTGCCTCAAGGGTTTTTAAATTCACCCACTATTTTCAGTCAGGCACTCCGCCAAAACCTGGTGGGCTCACAATACCACGCCAATCCACACTCAAACAACAAGGAGGATAGCCTAATTGACACACAAGCTCTGCTCATTTTTCTTACAGACAACGGACACAAAGTTTCCAAACAAAAGGTACAACTTGTAGAGAAAAGTGACGTACATTGGGGACACTGCCTTACACATGGCCACAGACACACTACTACCAGACAGATAGCGGCCAATTACACAAAATTTTACCATTCCCTAATTAACAAACAGCGACCTAAGACATTTCTGGGGAATGGTAGGATATTGTAGACGTGGTTACCTTGTTATTCTTTGTATGACGCCCCACTGTATGGGGACTTTACCAAAAGATTCTGTGGCTCACGCTTACCAAACTGATGAGACCAGGCCAGGCTTTGAGGAAACCTTAAGCAGGCACTCCTTATCAGCCCTATGCCTATTTTAGGCCTACCTGACTACTCAAAACCATTCCTTTTGTTATGTCATGAAGTTCAAGAACATCGCTCGGCGCTGTGCTCACTCACTAATTTCACAAATGATGCCAATCCGTCCTTTAGCTTACTTTAGTGGTCAGTTAGATCTGTAGTGAAAAGGGATGCATAGCATGCATTACGAGACACTTAGATGGCTGCCTGCATTTGCTTGTAGAGAAAACATGCCCGAATTGGTTATGATGCACATTTTGAATGTATGGGTTCCCCACTCTGTGTTATGCTCTTTCTTATTGTCAGGTACAAAACAGGTTCACCCAGGCTCGGCTCACTCGATTGGCGAGCTTTGCCCTCCGCTCAGCCAAGCCACATCAGTCTTCAAACGGCTGCTCTATATTGAACCCTGCTACTTTGTTGCCACATGAGGTTCAGAGACGAGGATAGTGAGTAGATGGAACCGGTTGAAGACTTAGATTTGGAGGGGAGCGGACGAGACATGATTGTTTGGCGCCAATTTACCAAAACTATGACACTGCCGTGCCCAGATTTGACGGGGAAGAACAACTTGAACACCCAGACCATGGTGCTGTATAGTTGATGGCAGTTGTCACAGACCGAATTTCGAATCAGGTGCATTTCATCTGGATTTGCCTGCTTGTGGTTGATGATCACACTAGCTGTGTAGCTTGGGAAAATTAGATCACCCTCATTCTGCCCAGCGAGAGCATGGTTATGGACCTCATTAAAGAATGTGAATTGTCTGAAGGCAAAATCTGTAAACATTTAAATGAATCACGTTATGCTTTTGGTCGTGGTCTCGATTTTGGAAAGATAGATAGGGGAAAATGCAGGGAATTTTTTGACTGCTAAAGGTTACCCCCGGTGAGCTATTGCAAAAGAAATATCCACATTGCTTGAAGTTTATTTACACCTTCCTAAAGAGATTGCTGGGATTAAATTCAAGCACACACTTCCAAACCATGATCCCATTGCACCATGGAATTACAGAGCAGGACTGAGCTTTACAAAGAGTGCAGTGAGGTTTACAATATGCCTTGTATTAGTTTGTGTCTGTAAAACCTAAGTATGTTTCTTTACCTGACCTTTGAAAACTTTTGATAAATTGCAATCCAATTGTTCTCATAAGGAAAAGGCACCGAGGAATGGTTTGGGGTGACAAAAGAATGTTGATGGGCCTATGGACCATTAGTTGAAGGTACAACCAGTGGGCCCCAATATCTCTTTTGCCAGCGCTGTGAAGACGAGCATTGACTTACCCATAGTGGTAAGGACAGCGATGCGGGAATTTGGTTTTCCATTACTGGTCGTGCACCAGGTTTCACTGTGTTTGCAGAGAAAAGTTGTTGTTTGCAATAAATGCCTTCCAAACAGAAACGTGGAGGTGCAGAGGAGGACCACACCTTCACACCTTCCATCCACAACGGGCCTTTCCAGATCCTACAGGTATAGACATTCATACAGCTGCCAATGATAGGAAGGGTTATCGTTTGTCTTGGTATGTGTTGATCAATTTTCAGGGTGGTGGATCGATGCATACACCACTATCTAAAACGGCTACCACTGCTGCTGCGAAGATCTGCAAACAGAGTTGTATGCAGATATGGTATCACCAAGCGTTGTTTCCAGTGATCAGGGGTCCTGCATTCTCTGGTATGGATTTCAAAACCATTTGTGCTTTGATTGGTGGTATAAGTAGCCAAATGTTTGCAAGGAGGAAAACTGGTATGTGGTGGCCTGATGGATTTAACTCTTGTTTTGGGGACTTGCGTAGACCCCAAATGGGGATGTTCCAAACTAATAACCTTATGAGATTCTGTTTGGAAAAATTTGGCTAATCACCACTCTCACTCCAGGTGGACTTGCACATTCATCTTTAACAAACTCTTAATGTGGACATGTGCTACAACTACAAAAAACAATTAAAGGATTTTGACATCATCAAGTAGGGGGAACTTGCAACCTGTCCCTACTCGTTGCCTGTCAACAACGTCAAACCAGGAGATAATGTTATGATTCGCAAATTTTTAAGTTCTGGTTCTTTGTTCAGAAAGGTTGGGCCGGTCCATTTCAATTCTGATGAACACTCCTTCAAGTGTGAAAGTCGAAGGAAGTGCGAACTGGGTAGATCCATGTGTCACACTGTCAAAGTTGTAACCCCCCCATCGAGATGATGCACGTACCACTGCCTGCGGATACTACTGCTCCCTCATGGTCAAGCCAGACAGTGAACCTGAAGATATCCCTGAAGCTCTACCTCTCCAGACGTGGATTTGCTCCATAAAGCCTCACCAAAAGACGCAGCTGATGGTATAATCATAAGTGTTTACCTTCATCGCGTGATGAAAAGTACCCAATCCTGTACAATAAAATTTACTGGCCCTCAACCCAGCACAAGACTTTGGGCTAGTATTGTGGGAGGATCTGGTTGGTAGTATGTTCTTTATTTGCGCCTTTTACAGGAATTCACTGGCTGCTGCATCACGCCGAGATTACTATGCCAACATGGGCAGGAAGTGCCCAAAGGTGAGAGTGAGGATGATAACGGGACTATTCATGGAACCAAAGAAGAAACACATTGTCATATATAATGCATTGAAAGTTCTTGCAAAACCTACGGGTGATACGAGGCTAGGTGCATTTTTATGGTGTTATGGTCAAAAATAGTAATCTGTAGATGGGTTAAACGAGAATTACTATGAACCATTTACATGAACAAGATAATAAGTTACTTAAATTGACAACACCATGCCAAACAACACCACAGGTTTAATGGATTGATGGATAGTACACATTCACAGTATCCTATCACAATCTATGCCATTCATAGCTACACCTTGTTCCACCTAGAAGAACTCATTTTAGGAGAAAATGACACACTCTTTCCCAGTTAATTCTAGCTTTTAAGGGTTTAATAATACACGAGTTTCTTTTCTTTAACAGGGCTCGTTGAATGAACACAACAAACACAGATTTAGGGTTACATTCCTATCGAATTGGACACTTTATGAGGTAGTATTTCGCACAATTTCAGTACCCCGAGGAACAGGAAGCACTGACAAACACCTCTGCATTCACTGGATTAACTTATCAAACTCAAGCAAGGAGCTTCACAAACACTAGCAGAACTTGTGAATATTTCCAGAGTTCAACTCGAGTACCATGAGTTTGTACAGTCCAAGTCAAAGGACTCTTTCATATATATTGGTCGCCCTTACAGCTAGAATCCAACCCATTCTGTGGTAGCATCCGAAATTGCATACAGGTTATTCACGAATGAATTTAAGGAGGGTGACCACATCATTCTCCAGTGATTTCATATATTATGTATGTAGGTTCTAATGCATACAAGTTTCTTCCACACATCTGGCGGTCAGCGCTCATGTACTATTGCTGACTGACAATGGCTACATTGGTCATCGCAACACGATTGAAATCCAATATTGATTCAAATTCCCAGACATACGATCGCAAAGAGGGCGGATAAGTCAACCTGAAACACCTTCCTTGATCAAGCTCAATCCCAGTATTTTACGCTTTAATGTCATTAACGATCACAGGAAGTTTAATAGGATTACACAACGCACACCAACATTGAAACAGTTAGGGTCACTCTTTGACAACATCACTGATGGAGATTTTTGATGCCATTGAAATACATTACACAGCCAAACCAAGTTCCGAGGCCAAGGTGTTAAATCAACACATCTTAGTCTTAGATTTTGCTCAAGGCCTCAAGGGGGGGGTTTGCGCCAACTATCGGACCGTGCCTGCTGTGTATTTATGTATGATTCTAATTTTTCAGTGAGAGTAGACTCTCCAGCCCACAAGATATTGGAGCTCAAGATGAAATTCCGAGTGAACATGTCCGATATAGTTTACAGCAGGACAGTGGTCTCGCATGCTTTAAACCTACTCAACTGGTTAAGTGGCCATCTCTGGGGTGGTTAAGCGGAATAGCCCCCATCAATCACCCAAATTTTTAATTATTTGCCTCTTCATCTGGATCTTGATCAAAGTATCGGTCTTTTATTCATCTCATTGAGAAAAGTTTCAAAGGCGGCCCAAACGGTCATAGGACAAAATGTCATGAATATTAACATTGTTAATGCTGCGGGGTAACCAACAAAAGACAGGGCCCTTTCCTTGATGAACATCAGGGGTTACTATGTATTGGAATTAAAATTATTTAATGTATCAGAGAGAGGAAAATGCAAACAGAATTGAATATAGTTTGATAATTTCTGCATTTTAATTTATGAAATCCATCTTTGTCTTTCTTCAAAACTATAATTTTTGTGTAAAATATTCTGTATGAACTTTTAATTTCTGGTCTTGGGATACAAGGACATGTTTGTTACGCTCACATCATAATATTTGGTCTAGAGTTACGTCTAGAAGGCCGTGGCATTTGAATAAGGTCATAGCTTGCTGGCTTGTTTAAGGTTATTAGATTAGTGTAACTAAGGCAGATGTCAGAGTATTCATTTTTTATTTTGTGGTAGATGGGAGGTGTTCCAGATTTTAATAATTAAATGGTGAATCTTTACATTTAGTCACTGATTGGATTGGTAACCTATATCTTATGCTATATACCTTATCTTTGATTGGGATTGTAATTTGCCATCTTCTCATGTATGATCCACGCCTATACCCTTTAAAAAAATCATGTCAGTCCATAATAAATTATTTAATCTTTTGAAAATAGATATCAGCAGTGCATTCGTTGTGTTTTCAGGTCCGGTGAGTGACAGAGAGGTTGCTAAGAAAAAGATATCCACATCAAAAACCGAGTGCAGCTCACTGAACCTGAGTTTCTAATTGGATTGTTTAGTGGCTAAAAACATTTGCCGGACAACACCAGCAAAACTATGCTGCACTTGATATTGATAACACTAATAATTGATAACATTCATAATGGTCACCATTTATGTCTGTTATGACTTTACCCATAGGGGGTGTGACTTTATGTGCAATGCCATACACCAAAAAATTTGCCTCAATTGTTGGCAAAAACTAAGCTAACTAATAAGTGGTGTAAAGTTAGACAGAATTTCAAAACAGCCAATAGATGTATCATACGCTGACGAATCTGGCTAATTATTTATTATCAATCTAGTTACATGTGATAACTAAGCAACTAGAAGTATTTAATAAATGTGACCCCAATGTACAAAGGAACAAAAAAATTGGGTCCATCCTCACCTGGTCACTATATTTACTATTTTACCGTAGGCAAACTTAAACTCTATCAGTTCTCTATCTGTTAAACACTTAAAACATAACTTTTATTTATAATATAACTCTTAACCTTTTATTTACCACTATTTAAAAACCTTGATTCTATCTCAACATTTAACACTTTTTGCTTCTGAAGAAGGCATAACTCCTTTCTATTATCAAGTCTGGTGGAGCAACACCTATTAATAGGTGAGCCTTCATCTATTAGCAAATTACTAGCTACATGTAAGGGGATCCCAAGACTACAACTTGGGCAGTCGTCCCTAATCTTCATGGAAACAGAACAAAATAAGGCCCCCTTGTGACATCCCTGCAAGCTGGTGACACTTGTATATTTGAGGTAGAGAAATTCACAATTTATAACGTCATATCTGGCCCTTCCCCGACATGTTTAGCCAAGATAACCTGGCTTCTTCAGGGCTTAGAAGTCACGATCACCTCTATCGGCCTTCTAAGCCCTGATTGAAGCCAGATATATCCCTTGGAGCTAGTAATTTGCTATAGTTATAAGGCTCTCCCTATTAATGGTGGGGCTCCCTACCTGAATTAGTTTATAGATATTGAGTTTTCCTTTTTAAGAAGCAATAAAGAGTTTAATGTTGAGGTTTAGTAGGTTCTTATTTAGTGTGTGTATTGAGGTGTATAAGTGTCCACCATCTCAACAACAGGACCCAATATTAACCCCCACCCCCCCACCTATATATGTTAAAAGTTACGTTTAAGTGGTTTAACAGATAGAGAAATGTTGAGCTTTTTAAGTTTGCCTACGGCAAATCTAAATAAAAGTTATATTTTAATTTTATTTAGTATGCCCTTCCACAGTGATTTAGAACATAATATACAAACTTTGGGTGTTTGTGGTGACCAGTCTCTAGTCTAAATACTATAGAGATTCATACATACCTACAGCAAAATAGTAAATATAGTGATCAAAAGTCACTCTCTGTTCTCTTGCGAGATTCCCAATTTTTTGGAGATTATGTGACATCCTCACCTGGTGCCCAAAGTAACTGTTCATCTTGACACATGTAAAGAGCAGTTCAGAACATCTAGTACCAATCAATGCATGCACTATATGAATACAGGTTTCATGTTCATTATAGTTGTCTGGCTTTTCCAGTCAGTCATATGCACTGTAGATTAGCAGTGTGTGTGATATTTTATGTTGTGTGTGGTTCCAAGATACATTGCCCAGGGAAAATAATGTATCTTGAGGCCTGGGACTATTGTATAATGCAGCCACATTATTATCCTGAAATACATCTCATTACCATAGACAAACCCTTTCTCAAAGCCTTTCATAAATTGTATCATGTATGTGGGCACCCACAATGGGACCAAACACTTGTCAGGAAAAAAAATAGTTCTTGACAAATAAGAAATGTTTTTTTTTTTTAAATGTGTTTTATTGGGTTCCTCCAAAAGAAATAATAACAAGTATCTTTCATAGCTGTATGTACATTTTTAGCAAACATAAAGCAGCAAGATTAACAGCATAGTTACTGGTGATGACAAGTGTCTTACATAGTTACATGAACACATCTGACAAGCATAGATCAGCCAAATCAACTTCCTAAGTCCTAACTTTTTGACATATGGTTATGACAATTCTTCGGATAGAACCCTTTTTCTTGTGTTATTCGTCCCCTCCTATCCCCCCCTCCACTCACCTCCCTCAATATAACTTTAACAACCATCTAAGTGACGATACGGATGTGCATGTCAGGTCTTCTATCCTACCTTGTTCCCTGGATAAGTAACCTTAATCTACTTTTGTTACTAGCATTGGACACGTAGCAAAATTGAAGAAGACCTTTTCTCTTTCAAGAACTGGTATATAAGCCATAAAGAACATACCATGAATCATCTGAGCTCCCTCAAGATCCGCAGGCTAAGAGCAGGCAGGCAGGCAACGCGCGGCTCCCCCGGGGCCACTCCCCCCCTCCAAGATCATAAATCAGCTATGGGTGCATCACCCTCCAAAAGCCTGGATTGATACCAAGCGGTCAGACAAAAGGAGTCCCTAATAGCCCTTTGGACTCGTTCCGGTAGCAGGGAAATGTAGCTTTCTCATATTGCAAAAAAGTTTTCTACACACTGTTCCTTTTGCTGTGTTGCCTCTGCCCAATCCATTTTCATTATATAAGAGACTTTTTCTAAGAAAAGTCTAAAGGGCGGCATCGTGTCTTGAATCCAGGTTTGTAGGATCATTTTTACTCCTGCCGCTGAGATCAGATGCAAGAGTTTTCTACACCCTGGGGTGCACGGGAGCTCTTTTACATTAACGTGACCAAAAATTGCCCACAATGGGTTTCTCGGTACGTAATTTGTGAGATTTGAAGTGATGAATGATATGATCCTGTCCGACAACTTTTGGATGACTGGGCAACTCCGGAGGCAATGGAATATATCTGCTCTTGGAGAACCACAGCGGAAGCAGCGATCGTCTGGATAGACTCCCATCCTGTGACCTCTCACCGGAGTGATATAGGCTCTATGGTATAGTTGGAGAACCATCTCCCAGTATCTGTTGGATGGCAGAAACTTTCTGCTATTATTCATTGCCTTGCGTAATGTATGAAGGTCCAAACTAGGGTCATCACCCACCCATTTCGTCATTGCCATTGTGGTCGTAGAGTAGTCCAATCGGACATGTGTCATTTTGTATAGATGTGAGGTTAAGCCCCTGAAGTTATCATACCGCAGTGTTGCCCATAAGGCAGGGTTCCATTCCTCGGGTGTTATCTGAGAAAGTATTTTGGAGGTATAAGCATAAGAAATGTTTTTGTTGCTCAGGACTTAGTTATGTGCAAAATAATAGCAGCGTAACATTTGTAATTTGTTTAGTTATTGTTTTTGTCTGAAAATATAATACAACATGGTCAAAATTCATGAGGAGGTGTAGTCGAGTAATGGGCAACCAACAGAATTAACAGTCATTACATGTACGCTGCTAATTTGGTATAACTGACTATAAATGAAGAGGAGTGTTAAAATAAATAGCAGTGTGGACTTCAATTAGTGAGGTCATTCATTCTGTGATGAAATTATGGTCCTTATTTAATGAAGGAGCAAAGCCACTAATTGGTTTTAACCCATTCTCAGTGGGTATAATGGGTTGTTCCAGGTATTGTACCAATGGAGAAAGAACTTGGATCAAGAAGTTGATTGGACAGGGCAAAACATAATCGAGCAGTTCATATTGCCTGGGCAAGCAGATGACCAGTCTTCTCTTCCCCTGCCATGCTATAAAAGTGAGCTATTAAATAACTTTAAGGGATATGAATGAGATGTCTGTGTAATGTAAACACAAGACAGGAACTCCAAAGGTAGAAAAACAGTTTTCAGCTGCTCTCTGTTCTGGTCAGTTAAAGGGGTTTTGCCACAATCTAATTTCATGCCTCCTGCATCCGTCTCTTCAGCTCTGTGTGCTCAGAAGGGGGCGTGTGTGATTTGTTTGAATTGCATATGTGACCCAGCAGGATGACATCACCAGGCCTTTCCTCTCTTAAGTCAAAGAAAGGTCTGTTTATGAGTAGAATTGTAAGTAACTACATTGTAGCTCAGAGGTAAAACTTTTGCCTCCAGGCACAAGGGTCCTCGGTTCAATATTCCTGTACATATGCTAATTTACTAATTGGCTGGACAAAAGAACACTGAACATTAAACCTTAAACCTAACCATATACTGTTACAAAAAAAAAAAGTCATGTCAACCATAAAAAGCAATGCCTGCAGACATTTTCTGACAAAAATGTTTATTTTCTAATTGTGTTTCCAATTAGAGCCTTGATGTAATCAACTTTAATTAGAGGATGGCATATTGGATCGCCTTTTAAGAACGAG
This sequence comes from Phyllomedusa bahiana, assembly GCA_025379985.1. Lineage (NCBI taxonomy): Eukaryota > Metazoa > Chordata > Amphibia > Anura > Hylidae > Phyllomedusa > Phyllomedusa bahiana. The sequence continues at coordinate 30,191 of JAODAL010027583.1, read as the reverse complement.
TGGGTATGTTTGATTGCTTTGTAGCAAGAATTAATGATTATTCTTTATTATGAGTGAATAGCTATAGAACAATCTGTAATTGATCAGCTGTCATCGGCAAAGAAATATGTGGGTGGCCAGTGAGATGAATTGGAAACCATGAATTATATGACTGCACTCAGTTTAACAGGTTCTAGTAATTACAGACTGTTAAAGTTGCCATCTTTTTAATTAACTTATATACCAAATAGTAAGTAATAGCGTTACTTAAATCTTTTTAATCTCAAGAGTAAAGTACATTTGAACAACCCACACTTTTGTCCTTACAACCCCTTTATGAGCCAGAACAGTGGTTAGCCTTGGAAATTGTCTAGCCTGTTATGTCTTCACTCAATAACAATGTTTAATTGTTGGGTGTTAGAGGAACCGGACTGGAGTCAGTGTTGAAACCTGTGCCAGCTTTAACTTAAAACGTGTTGGTCTTTATGAGATGATCCCTGCAAGTACTTCGACAGTTGTACTTCTCAGTAGGTTAGTGTAGCATTTGTCAGTATGTATGAAAGTGTCTCATAGCACTTTATAAATGTGTCTCACATTGAGAGACAAAAACATTCATCAAAATTTGTCTCACCAGTTTGAAATTGGCATGGATTAGTACAACGTTTGTGTGCTGCATTCTATCAAGACATTTGTCATGATCATGCCTGGCAGACCCCCAGCTTTGGGCTCTGGTCGCAGGCCACGGTTGTTGCGACGAAAACCTTAGTTTCTTACCTGATGCTTTGCATTTGTTTTCATCAGTGTGAACTTGGTCTATTTTCTCTGTATACTTAAAGGGGTTGTCTCGCTCTAAAGAATAGCTTTCAAATTGTAGGGAACACAAAATGAAGACATTTTCCAAATATATTGCTTTGTTCATCTGTTTTTGTTAAGGAGATACAAGTGAATTAATCACCTCCCTGGCTATTTCAGTTCCCTCAGTAACAGACCTGTGTACAGCTCTCCCCCCTGCTGTTTATTCTATTTGATAGCAGTGAGTGACGTCATCACACAGGTCGCAGTAGCCTCTGTGCTGCTGGGCAGTAAAAAGCTTGATTTATCTAAAGTAAACAGCACTAATTAGGGCTTTTGTTTCAGGGATCAGATAAAAAGTCCTGCTTCTAGTTTCCAAGAAGCTTCTGAGTTAATCTGAACTAATTAGCAACTGAAATCACAGCATTGAATACTCCATGGAGCTGTATGCAAATCACAGTCAGTCTGAACCAGGAAGGACAGAGTATTTCATTCATGCATCCTATGAAACTCTGTAGGGAGACAACTCCTTTAATTGATTCCTGGTCAACGCCCGTGGCCAGGAATCTTCCAGCACTTGTTTAGTTAACCTGTTTTCCTTTTGATTGACAGTCATGTTTTCCAATCAGTCTTCTGTTTTGTTCCACCTATCACCTCTGTTCTGTGTCCTCTGGTTTCCGATAAAAGGATTCCTTTACCAGTCTTCCTTGCCTGCTATACTAGTCTGTTTCTTGTCTGTAGCTAGCCTTATCCCTCCTTACTGATTACTGTTACCTGATCTTTGGCTTTGCTTCTGACTTTTATTTTGCCTCCTGTATTTGTACCACGTCTTCCGGCTGTTACCAACCTGGCTTGGCTCACGTTTATTCTTCTGTCTCCTGTTTTGGTACCACGTCTCCCGACAGTTGCCGACTTTGCTCGTCTGACCTCCAGTTTGTGTTCTGTGTCCGTTTGTCTGTGTCCTGTGTCTGCACTTATTTAGTGTAGTTCTTAGTCTTCTGTTTGCGGCTGACCTATAAAGGAGTCGGGTTCCCCCAAAAGGCAGGGACAGTGGTTGGGACCCGTGTCAGGGCATCACTCTGTTTGTGTCTGCTCGTGTGCCCCTGACTGGTCCCTTACAACTTTCATAAATATGTCTAATCTTATGAATATGTCATGACACGCCCCCCTAAGAATTGCTGCTACAAAACTGTCAAGGGTGTCGGACATGCGCCGGTTTTTGGTGAAAGAGGTGTTAAAAATAAGACGGACAAGGGAAACAACTGTTTTTTTGGCACAAATCATGGCAGAAAACTGCCACAGTCCTGTTCACACATGTTGTCCTTTGTTTTTGTTTTTTTCCTAAAAGCTTATTTTTCTGCACTGCACTGTACTTAGTTTCATCAACTATTGACCACTGGAATGATAGACTATGTAGGGACCAACATCTCAAAATAATTAATTTTGTTGTTCATGCTGCTTAGATACAAGACCTGGTATCTTTACTCTAATAAATATATATTAAATAGTTATATTTTCAGAATTCATACCGTGAAATGTTCTTTGATAATATATGAAGATTCCCATTAGGGGCATTGTACATTTGGGGCATTGTATTAATTAAAATTTTAAAAAATGCAAATAAATAATGTGAATAATATGCAACTGAAAAAGTTTCCACAAATAATAAACAGTTTGAAATATATTTTATTTTATAGACATAAATGAAATCTCTAGGCACAGTATTAGGCATTAAAAGAACACAGAGGCAATAGGTTAGTGTGTACGGTTCTGTACAAAAATACAGTCTGAATAAATTACATTGCTAGCTATAAGATCGGACTTCACTTACCAGTCAGTTCATTGCATGTTTAATATTATACAGTCACATGCTATCCCGTATATATTTCTGTTTTAAACACATAATTCTCTCTATAATTTTAATTTGTAATTACAAAAGTTTAACATAGTTGTGCAAGAGTTTGAAGCAGGATATTGAATGCTGGCACATAAACATGTTATGCCATAAAAAAATGGGATCATTACTGGAGCCTTGATGGCATTCTCATGATAATTTGCATTTACTGTATAAAACTAATTAGAATTCCATTGGGGTTTAAACACTAAAAATTAATATGTGTCAAAAACAATAACAAGACTGATAAACGTTCCAACTGGAAGAGTTACAGGGAAGCATAAAGCTAGTCTAATGTAGAATATACAGTGGTTGAATGGTCAAAATACAATAGTAGTTACAAGGAGACTTCACCTGCCACCCCTTTTTTGCATACTATCTAGGTTTCTTCAATTTAAAGCAACAGTTGCTACTTTTCAAAATAGCTATCTTCCCTCATGCTTTTGAATATATATCACATAGATTAAAGCAAAGTTTAAAAAACAAACTAAGTTTAGCTCATCATTTGTACCATATTACTTGAAAAACTAAGTAAATGTACCATATATAATGAATAATTTATAAATATTTTTTTTTTATAAAAAATGATACACAGTAGTGCTATAAGCATTTAAGTGAATGATGCCATGAAATTTTAATAACAAAATATTTTATGATTTAATTTATGATGAAACTTTGAGATATTCATAATAGCTCTTTATTCTGTTATGGATATGGAAATTAAGTTAAAAATAGCTGTAAGACAGAAAGTAGTAAAAAGATAAAAAAAATAACGCCATGTGAGTAAACAATGAGCAGAAAATGGATAACAAAATATAGAAATACAGTATGTGATCTACATGTGAGGTTAACTGACTGTGGTTCATTTAGTTTAACATTGTTAAATACAATAATGGTAAAGCTAAAATAGTAAAGTAAGGAATGCAATGGAGAAACAAGTTGAAGTATATAATATATTTGCTATATCCTAAAAATCTGACACATTTTACACATATTTATCATTTTTACTATCCTTTTACACTTACAACACTTTCTCTGAATTGCAATATATTTTTCCACCTTTCTTGGAAATGGGTCCTAATTTCTCCATATATCTTCTGGCAAAAGCTATCTCCTTTGTTCTGTCTCATATTATGTACTTGTCCAACATCTAAAGATTTCTGAAAACAGTTTATAACACCAGATTTATTTTTAAAGTATTGCAGTTTTCCTATTCTAAAGTGCCTTTTACAGTAATACTATAGTGAAAATAGATTTGGTTAAAGAATAGAATGATAAACTCATATTTCAGAAATGAATTATTGTGTATGAGACTATTGCAAAACTGAAAATGAACTTAATTTAAAGTCATTCTCTGGGAATCCACAAATCTAATTAGTAAGGGCAATGGATTTATTTAGATATATAAGACCACAACTTTTAGGCTGTGGAAAACTATATAATTATTATTATATATTATATATATTATTTATATATATATATATATATATATATATATATATATTATATATATATATATATATATATATATACTAATATATATATACTATATTTTTATATATATATTATAATATTTATATATATATATATATACCACATTCATGGATCCATATCATGTAACAAAACAGACTGATTTGTCTGCCTTTGCCCCCAGAATTTGCTCTTGAAGGGACAAATGACTGCAAGGAATGTTAGAAAAAAAACATCCCATCCACTAGCATGGACTCCAGAGAAGGTGAGTCTGCACTTGAAATTGCTAAATTGTGATGACTCTGTTGGTTGGGTAACCATTTTCAACAAGGGGATTGTGCAACCTGGACAATCACTTTGATATAGTGTCTATATCACTAAAGGTGCCAATGGTAGTTACATCAAAAGGTCAACAACTATACATGTTAAGTTATAAAAATGAAAGGTATGAAATGTATTTAAAAAGCTTGGTGTGTGCAACAATCCATTCTATTTACCACAATTTGATGACTTTCTAAATTTCAAGAAATTTATAACATACACATACATGAATGGGTCATACTGTTGTCTCTGTTCTCTTTTCACATTGGGAAATAGTTACTTGAAATCTTTGCTACATCCGTGAATATTGAGATTGTACAATGTAGACAAGAATAACAATTATATTGATTGAGATTTCTATTTTTTTCTACTTTCACTTTTTATTTTCTCCAGACACCCTTCACAAAAATAAACGTTTTCATATTTGGCAGTATTTAATATTCTTCCAATGTCCTACATATGTGATATAGTATCTTGCAATATTTGTGTCTATAGGCACAAAAATAAAAACTAATAGTACGAAACTAGAGTCAAGTTTATGTGCTTTCTTTTTTTATTCTATATTAAATTTTGTAGTCTCTATATTTCATAAGGAATGCACACTAAAACACTATGAACATAATATCAAAAATATTCTGTGCTTATTCATCAAAGGGCACATATAAAAGTACATATGGAAGAAAACTTTGTTTTATTTATTAGGTTTAAAGGGTATGTTTATATGTGTTGGATTCGACCTATATCTCGAAACAAATTTAGCACCGAAATTCACGTCAAATTTAAACAAAAATCGACATATTAAACATTTAAATGGGGTTTCCAAAGCCCTGTTGGCATGCTACAGAAAATTTTCACAGGAATAAGTACTATGCTACTGATTTACATGCATTCTACAAAAAAAAAAAAAAAAACAGCCGATTAGCTCAACAATTTAATGAGACTAATCCTCTTGTAGAAGCATGGTACTTCAAACTGCATGTCCGAAGCAAGAATCTGAGTGTAAGCGTTGAATTCCTGTTGTAATATATGTGTTAGATCTGCAATATTCCGATGTGTATATATACCCTTAGCAAACCATGTTCTCCGAAACATCAGTGTTCCTACCCATAAAAACCTGAAGCAACATTTATTATGTGCACCTGGGTTATTTGGGGTTTATATATTTTAAATAAATACTAGAGTTTTATACGTGACAAAGTCTTAATATAAAAATTTTTGCTATTCTTCTGATTAATAATGTAACAGACATTACAGGGAAATTATATTTCCTCTTATCTGAAGATTAGTTATTGTTTATTATGACATCTTACAGTAGCTTTTCAAGTGTATATGCTAAATGTCCTATACACTGCAAACACAGTGGGAACATACCCTCGGGGTAAGTGTAGACATCATCTTAGATACGTTTTTGTAATACGTAAAATGTATTGTGTCAAAGACATCCAAAAACGTGCCACAAAGTGTAGTACGTATTTGGATACATTTGTTGGACTGCATATCCTTATAGTATTTATTGCCTTTTCAATTTGTTTAACAGATCAAGAATTGACATGTCAATTCTTTGAACATATCCACTTAACGCAATGCAAAAACGCATGTAAAACATGACGATACGTATTTTACATTGAAATCAATGAAATCACACTTGAACATTGTTCAATACGTATTGGGTTCCTTTTATCGATATGTAAAATGTACCGAAATACGTATTTTACAAACGCTGTGTGAACATACCCTTACAAAGCATTACAGGACAAATATCTGTAATAGTAGGAAATCCTTCGTATTAGTGAATGTAGCTTGCATATTGCCTTCAGATATTTCACCGACAGTATTATTTAAATTGTAAGTTCATTTTTTAACATCTTCTGACGATCACTGGAATATGTCAGAGGACATCATTGGTGGGGTTCTGTGAACCTATATTCTGACTAACTGCATAAATGATTTTCATTTTGGCTTTTGAAACATCCTTGGCCTCATGTATGAAAACTGTCTTGGTCTAAGACTTTCTTTGTTGCCTATAGCAACTAATCAGAGTTCATATAGTGCTCTGAATAAATTAAAGGGGCGCACTGAATGGTTGCTATGGGCAACAAAGAAAGTCTTAGACCAAGACAGGTTTCGTACATGCCCCCCCCCCCATTTTTACATATAAGTATTAATGACTACACACAAAAAAAAAACTAGACTGGAATTCATCAGATCTAATAAATCTTCAATACTTCGTGTACATTTTAATAGAAAACATGAAGATCATTTGTCTTTGATAAGAGTAGAGGTTAGGTTAGATAGTAGCTAAGGTGCTGGAAGGCTCTTCTATATTGTTTTTTATTATGCATAATTATTTGACATACAGAAATTATATTTATCTTTATCCTTATCCATAAGTTTGCTCTTTTAAGATTGAAGAGCTAAATATTAGATCTATATTGATTTCAAGTAAGGCATACAGAGTTGTAGAGCTAGCCTTAGTTTAAATGTAATACAGGTGCTAAAATAGATGAGTCGGGATTCTTTTAATAAATTAGGGCATGTTCACACGTTGGACTTTTCCTATCAGAAAAATCTGATGTGTATTCCTCGGCAGAAATCCAAAACGACACCTTGGATATCTGCAGAGGATCTTTACTTTACAGAGGCAGCATTCATCTTTGGATGCAGATTTGCCCCATATCAATCTGACTATCCTGTGTCATGACTGCCAGAGCTGGGTCCAAGAAGGATCCACTTGAAAGAATATACATGTTTATTGGGTTTTTTTCACTGCACCATGGCATTAAAATCCATGGTTTTCAAAAACCACACTGCAGTTCACAGAGTAAACTACTGTACAGGGCTGACTGGTCATTCAAGTAAATAGCCATCAGATTACATGAAGATTTTAACAAGGAAACAGACATGGAAACCACATCAAAAGCCTCATTAAACTCCAATATGTGAGCATACCCTTTCAGAATATATTGAATAGACCACACCCAAAGGCATCTAAACTAAAAATCAACTTAATATGATTTATTATAGATACCACTAACATTATTTTACATTTAAAGTGAACCTGTTAGATGCTTTATGCTACACTATCTGATAGCAGAATGTGATAGATGGAGAGAAGCTGAGCTCTGTGATATATAGGTTTATTTGATTTGGAGCAGGATTTCCGAGTAAAAAGAAGAGAAAATAATGATAGAACTCCTTAAGAGACAGTAGAGTAGACAGCAGAGACAGCTTTCCCTGTATTAGTGTGTGTACAGCGCTAACTGTCAGTCACTGCATGTGGGTTGGATCAGTAATACTTTCAGTTTCACTTCTAAGATTTTATTCACTTTTTACAATTGTTACCCTTCTTATATCATATCCTGCCATTCACTTTTTACAATTGTTACCCTTCTTATATCATATACTGCCATTAGATAGTATTGTAGAAACCACCTGACAGGTTTCCTTTGAATAAATCTCAAAGATGGTATTTTAAGAAGAGCCTATTAGACAATACAGATGCCATAGATAGGAGCCCCCAGTTTAGACTTCAGCAATTATCCAAAGTGCCAAACAGCTCTTGTGCATTTAACTCATCCACCTATTACAGAAGTGGTCATTCATTTAAATGATGAGTATGTACGGTTATACATATGTTGGAGGTTTCAGAAACAAGACACACAGATGAATTGGCTTCATTGTACAAAAAAGAGGTTGTCTTGATGAGACAACCCCTTTAAGGTTTCATAAAGAGTACAGAAATAAAATTTTGAGCTGCTCCTTAAAAAATAAAAAACTCATTCACCACACTACATAGTTGTTGAATGATGGTATGGCTGAAGCAGGTGACAATGGCTTCCTACAAAATTTTCCAAATCTTTATTTTCTTATTTAAAACTAACACTTGTGCACAATTCTGTCTAATAAATACAGTGGAAACATATATTTTTGGTATTTGTCTCATGTTTTGCAGTCTTAAAAAAAAACATCTATTTCAAGAATATTTTGTTGTTCAAGCTAAAATAAGACTAACGTGATGTACCACTAGAAAACTGATTAATTCTGAAGGTTTAATAATATGATAAAATAGTTAGTCTTCTCATCAACATGTAAGCACAAATTGAAACTTCTGGGTAATTAGAATCTGTGTGCTGAAATTGAAATAATAAATTCTATATAGATTTAGAATACTGCCAAATATTCTCTCAGGAAAATGGTCCTTTAAAATATGGTACAATTCTACAGCTACAGTACATAACTTTCTATGTAAATTAATGAATTTATAGCTATCCTTGTAGGATTAGCTATAATCTCACTACGGTCTTCACAGTTCAAAAGAAACCCATAAATCTAGTTTTATTATATTTTCATGGAAAACAGATGTCTGGTTTATACCCCGTGCAAAGGTGATTTTAAGCCACAGATTACAAGCATGTTCCTTCGGATGTTGAAAAATATGGCTGAACTGTGTACTGTTAATCAGGGAAACCTTTTATATTGAAGATAACCCTTCACCCTTTTGACCTTAGAAGTGTGACAGGGGTTATTTTTTTCTTTCTCTTTCTGTTGCATTCCAGGGAAATTTGGGAATCGATCTCTGCATTAGTATCATTATACAATTTATACAATAATTGCGCTTGTGTAGTTTATTTTCTTCAACCAAACAAGTTAATATTGGAACAAACTGCAGCAGTTAGCTATGGAGTTATTGATATTGTTCATTCAATCCTTTTTAGCTTTCTTTTTTTTCCTACAGTCTTTTCTTTAGAATGAATGTAAAGCTGGCTATATTGTTGGCAGCCAAAAGGCAAAGGGAGATTAAATCAAATGAGCCGACTGTTTAATTCTCCACGTGTCTTCTAGAAAAGGGAGGTACAAAAACTTGAGTAAATCTATTGTTTCATTATTGTTTCCTCAGACATTTAGTAGTAGTCCTCGTAGTTCTTCGGGTTCAAACAATAAAGTATGGCGCCTCCAAACGAAAATATTGTTGCTCCCCATGCTAAGCCATAGCCCCAGTTGAATTCATGGTATATTTTTAAAGTAACGGTTTCAATGAATTTGATTGGATACAGCACAAGACCACATACTTGAAGGACAACTGAAAAACAAAAACAAAAAGTTGCATTAATGTTAGTACAAACAGAATACTACACATTATAAATAGCACACTATAGAATGTAAAATAACATACATTAACTTTGAAAATTTACTGTAAAATGGATGCTACATTTTATATTAAATTGTAGGATCACCTACACCTATCACCTATACAGTCTACCATTTGAAGTTGCTCCAAGCTGAATAGGTGATGTATGAATCCATCTTGTAAGTTATTAAAAGCTGCTATAAATGCTGTTTGTTGCACTAAATAATATATTAATTAAAACTCTGTAAGTTTAGCATAGGAATGCTTGAAAAGGGAGTTAGTCTTGTAATAGTCATACTAGGGATTTAATACGAATTTAGCAGCCTACAACAAACAGTAAGGTTTATTAAACCTAGACTAAAACACAATCGCTTGGTTTAATTTGGAACTTCCATAGAAAATAATGGGGTAGAGCTGCCCAAGTGCAGCCATCTCCCCATTCACTAAAGTCAGCTCGTAATTAGTTGAGAGCCAACCTTTTAGCAGATAGTGGATTTGTGGGAACACCCCTTTAAATTAAAGTGAATGTCCCATAAGAGACATTGATGGCAACTTGATAGGGACCTGCACCTTTCTCCAGAACATGTCCGCGAATCTCCAAGTTCTGAAAGGTTGCATGCAGCTGTACTTGAAACTCCCTTTGAAATGAATGGAGAGTGACCAAGTAAGCACAACCATTTCTCTGTTCAGATCTGGGAGGTTCTAGGGCCCATCCCACCTCAAGGACCTGCACCTATCTAAAGTTGATGACATAACCTTATGATATGGCCATCAATGTCTGTGATGAGACAACCCTTTAAAGGGTGATACTCACTGTTTAAATACAATACATACACACACACATATATATGACATATATTTATTATATTATAAGTAGTTCTAGATATTGCAAGACTTACCTCTGCTCTTATTAAAAGAGACTGGCACTTTCACTTGTAACAATAACATATGGGTACTTGTACCCGCATGTTATCAACACAGTCCACATACCTTACACACAACAAAACTACAAAATACTGTAGTTTTGTAATAGATAATGAATGTATATTAATTAAGCAACTAACATACAGGATGAAAGTGCACAAAAACACAATAAGAAAAAAATTAATATACTGTTCATCTGTAGGTAGACACTTCTCTGGGCCAGGACCCAGCATGTGATTTAAAGTCTTCATACTGAAAGGTTATTTTAAGACACAAAGACTCAGTTTAAAGATTTCAATATTCCTTAACATGAACTAATTATTGGCCAAACAAATGTTTGTAAAAAATGTTCATTCCAGATTATTGTCCTATGTAAAAGTTAATGAGTGCTAATCAACTTGGTATAAATCTATTGTTGCTTGTAATGGGCAGTTATCTACCCGTGTATAAAGACCTTTTATGTGGACACACTTCACAATGCTTCCATAGTTGAGTGACCCCAAATCTCCAAATTCCTGAATGAGCACCTCTGTTTTATTGGATGTATTGCTCATCAAAAATGACCTATTGTTTATGTTAAAAACATTTTTTAAGAAGTTTTGATTCAAAAAATAAGAATGACAAAGAAGAAAAGAATATGTATCAGTGTCTGGTTTTGATTAATAAAAAATATTGGTGATAGATTCCCTCTGATGCAACATTACTTAAATATTATTCTTTTATTTCATGTGTTGTCTTTTATTTGTAAATGTGACTGATGAAGAGACCACTGTGCTCTGAAAGCCTGCAAATATAATTTTTCAGGTAAGCTAGTGAAGATTTCACTCATATAATGTGTTTGTCTTTTATTACACAAAGGTATTCAACAAAACATAACCAGGATGCAAAATGTTTAATGTATTAGGGTACGGACACACTGCAGTTGTAAAATGTCAGTCGGAGTTCATGGACAAGGCTTTTCGCTGAATGGATTTGCGCAATCTGTTCTGTGAATATGTTAATATAATGTGCCATAAAAGTAACTTACAGTAAAGTGCTGGTGAACTGCTGAAAGACTGACAACTTCCTAGTTCAAGCTGAGGTCAGAAAAAGTTGCCTTTTTTCACCTCTTTTTTTTTTATTTGGAGCCCATTTGGCAGAATAGAAAAATCAGAAGGTTCACCCTCCCACCAGACACACCCCGTCAGGCAATCAAGTGCTTGCCTTAAATGGACAACAGGACTGTAATTTGCACAGCTCAGCATTTAGTGGCACTCATTTAGACTTGAAATTCGGCCAGGCTCAAGGAACGACTGTCAACTGAGGTGAGTCAGAAGCAATGCTGTTTGGGAAATGGTACCTGCTTGGTTCCAATTTACCATCAAATTACTTTTCATTAAGATTCCGGGAGTCTAGTTTGGGAAATAATAGACAGCCCTAAAGTCCAAAACACAATGCTTCACCAAAATTTATCAAACTATTGTACTGTGAAGCATTTAGAAGTCTCACTACTGAAGGTTAAACAATCATCCTTTATAATAAAGTTTTACCTGTACTATAGGCCCTTGCCACAGTGTGCAAGGCCATCAAAAGGGCAGTGTTTTACTTAATCTGTGACTCAAAAATGGACATAGTAAAGTGGACTATTATGTACTAGGATTATTGCAAGGGTGGGAAAAAAGATCTGGATATTTCCACCTTGCTGCAGTCTTCTTTTGTGTAAGACTGTAGGACTTAGCCAAAGAAGATTGGCTCAGCGGGTAGGTCAATGTCCCACTTTAACTTCCTTCTCCTCTGTGAGGACAAGTGGGATAGCTTCTTCCCTTACAACTGGCTCACTACCTGGTACTATGGGGAAATTATCCAGTTTCTGATGGAATACCAATTAGAGGTGCTTGAACCTGACTTGTGAAAATCCAAAATGATCCACAAGTTCATCAGACTTTATTGAGTCTAATATAGGGTTCCCTGCTGAACCACAGAGACTCCGTGAACTATTGTAGCTTTCAGCAGGTCAACCAATGGCAACAAAGACTTGTCATTGATAGGTCTGAGGGCATTCATTCCTGCCTGCAATCTGTGCATTACTAGGTACTGCTCAAGGCGCTCATGAACAAAGAAAATAGCTTTGCACCTCCTTTGTAAGAGCCCTGTTGCATAGGCTCTGTTGGATCTGAGTAACATGAATTCAGGGAGAATGTACTTAGGAACTGCCTATTCCACAATTAGCTCCTTTTAGACAATTTCCTAGGGACATTTTGGGGAAATCAAGAAGGAAACACAAATTATCAACTGTTTTAAAGATGCCAGATGGCTTCCAAGAATTGCCTAATGTAAGAAGGCAGAGACACCTATCTGTGACTACCTCATATTATTTACAGCCTGCTCAAAGACTATTTCATTGAGGACAATCTAGATATTAATCAAGAATGGGACCAACACTGTTCCCCTTCTCTTTATCTTGTTTTTGTTTTTCAATCAAGTTTGGGGCCTCTGATTTCTCCACTCTATCTCCTTCTTCTTACTTCCCACTCCTCATACACTATGGACAACATGTATGAATGGGGCTGCACCAGTTTTCTGGTGTACTTTGAACCAATGTGAATGTATGAACAGATGCACTCCAAACACGCAATAAGGGCGACATGTATGAATGGGGCTACTACGCTGTAGTAGACCAGTTCTATAGATGTATGAACAGGCATACTCCAAACTTTGGCGCAATAGGTGCCCCAGTACTGTGCCAAAGACACTTTTTAGCATGCCAAAGTTTTGGAGCATTCTGGGGGCGTCGCACCACATTAGTGGAAGTAGACACATTTATGATTCTTTGACACCAAAACTTTGGCGCAGAACAATTAGAACACCCAGACCAAGTTAAAGGTGGTCTGCCTGAGCCTGAGTTGCCGTATTGGCAGGTTCATATATTCTGGCGCAGTCTATACTACCTTAAAGTGATTTAGAACTGGTCTATCAGTGGCAGAATTCATACATGTTGCCCTAAGTGCCTTTGTAATGCGCCAAAGACTCTTTGTAATGCGTCAAAGATTGGAGGCGTTCTGGGGGCATGGCGCATCAATTTGTAGGATTAGACACATTTATGATTTTTTGATGCCAAACCTAGGCGCATAACAGTTAGAACAGCCAGACCAATTTAAAGGTGGTCTGCCTGAGCCAGACTTGTCGTATTGGCACTACAATGCGCCTGTATGTATGACCTGCAGAAGAACAGATTCATACATTCTGGTGCATTCTACACTACCTTAAAGCGATTTAGAACTGACTTGTCAGTGCCAGGATTCATACATGTCGCCCTAGTGTTCAGGAATGTTAGTGTAGCATACAGTGTGATGTATAGTATAGTGAAGAGAAAACCTATGATGTATGTTGTGCTGTTATGCTATGTGTTGTGTATGTTATTAATTATTGGTTCATAATCAGCATTGCCACACATTGCATTTATGTTTATGATGACTGCTATTATTAAATCAATTTCACTTAAAAAGCTGTCTACAAATGATACATCAAATTTCCTACTTCCTGGATAGTTTATATTGTTACTATGTTAATATTATTCACTCATAACTATATTTCCATTTCTGTGAACACAATATGATACTGTTTATTGTTATCCTTATGTAAAATTATGCCTTAATAAAAACCTTTTTGAATTGGAAAAAAGCTGTCCACAAAATGACATCTTTTCTTTGTTGTGGAAATGATGGCTTGGCCAAAATTCCTAGTGACGTTTTGAGAATCTCTAATTGGTCAGGCATCAATTTATACAAAAGCTTTGTCCAATAACCAGCACTAGAGAAATATATTTATTTTCTAATTACTAATTTGCATAGGAAAGTAAAGAAATACTCTAAAAAATAAAAAAATATATTACAAGGTTTCTTAGTGTGTAATAATATTCATACTGTTTGACATGACTATAAGACAAAACCCACTGTTTATTTTAAATATGGGGATATTTTAATCTCAAAAATAAATAATGTTTTTGGTGGTTCTTGGCCAGAATCACAGGGATACTTAACTCTCACTTGAAAGGTCTTCCAGTGTGATTATAGTGGAATTAAATAGGGATCAATAAAACAAATTCTATTGCATCGACTGTAATGTGACAATGAACCTAGTGCGGCTTTCTTCTTCTACAGAGCCATCCACTGGCAAAAGAGATTTAGATGTGTAGAAACATTTTGTTTCGATGGAGGCAGGAAAAATTGTTCAAACATGACCCTGTTATTCCCCTTGTAGGGATTTGTATTAGTAAGTTAGATTCAAGTGATTGATCGCTAAGATTGATAATATATAGCACTGATCAATATGATCCTATAATTTTTTCAGTAAGCATAGTGTTAATCATTATTCATACATCTACCCTAAACAGAGTAACAGAATTCAAACGCACTATAAGGAAAGGAAAAAAAAAAAAACACTTCCCGACAAAAGCCAGAAGAGTGACTGTTCTTACTTAACACAAAATCTCTATTCAATGATACAATTAAAGGGATTCACTGGCAAAGACAAGCTATTTTAATATAAAAGTCAAGTTGTTATTGAAATGACTGCCATGTGTCAAGCTCCATAGCAAGTATGGTTGAAAAAAGACAAAAGTCCATCAAGTTCAACCAAGGGTGGGGAAAATGTGGGTGAAGGGAAGGAGATAAGGATTTTTTTTAAGCCTAGTTTACCCTACCGATGAAGGCCTTGAAACCCATATGGCGACATCTGCTCCAAGGAAGACTTAATTTCTGATCTTAGAGTTGCCATCAGATTGGATCTAGAATTTTATATGACTACAGACATATTAATATTTTTTAGTTTCGGGAAGTTAGCTAAGTAAGCCTTTCTTGAAACTCACAACTGTTCCTGCTGTGACCAGCTCCTCAGGCATGCTATTCTACAGATTCACAGTTCTCATATAGAAGAAGGCTTTTCTCCTCTAGAGCCTGAATACTGTTTTCTCCAGATGAAGGGAATGTCCCATTGTCTTTTGAGGGGGCTTTATATGAAATAGCTTTTCTCCATACTTTTTGTATATTTTTGCCATTTACATACTTGACTAAATAAGTTTAATTCTTTTAACATAACTAAGATGCTCCATTCCCCTCTTGAGTTTGGTTGCTCATCTTTGCACTCTCTCTAGCTCCATTACATCCTTTTTTTAAACTGGAGCCCAAAACTGAACAACATATTCAAAGTGAGGCCGTACCAATGCTTTACATAGCGGTAATATAACATCCTTGTCCCGCAAGTCCATGCCTCTTTTAATACACCCCAATATCCTGCTTGCCTTAGAGACTGCTGGTTGACATTGTATGCTGTTCTCTGTAGTCTATGATCTACAAGAACGCCCAGATCTTTCTCAACAAGCGATTCCCCCTAGGACATATGATGCCTGCAGATTATTAGTACCCAAAGAACTTTACATTTATCCACCTTGAACCTCATTTGCCAAGTGGATGTCCAAACACTCAGTGTGTCCAGATCTGCTTGCTATTTATGAGCATCTTCCATAGATTGCACTGCACTACATAGCGTTGTATCATCTGCAAAAATAGAAACAGTGCTATTAATCCCCTCCACTATATCATTAAAAAATACATTGAAAAAAAGAGGACCCTAATACTGAGCCCTGAGGCACACCACAACCAGGGACCACTCAGAGTAGGAATCATTAACCACCACTCTCTGATTATGATCCAGTTTTTTAATCCAATGATACACTATTATTTGTAATCCAATAGATTTTAATTTACCCAATCGATATTTATGAGGGACAGTGTCAAACACCTTTTTTAAAGTCTAAAAACAGTAAATCCATGCCGCACCACTATTCAGACTTCTACTCATCTCTTCATAAAAACAGATCAGGTTGGTCTGACAACTTCTGTCCTGAGCAAAGCCATGCTCGCAATCACTTATAATATTATATTCAGCCACATATTCTTGTGTATACTCCCTTATGAGCCCCTCAGACAGTTTTCCCACAATAGATGTTAAACTCACTGATCTAATATTATCTGGACAAGACTTGAAGCGTTTTTTGAAGATGGGAACCACATTTACCTTGCGCCAGTCTTCTGGCACTATAACAGTTACCAGAGGATCTCTAAATATCATGTACAGGGACACAGAGATAACCGAGCTGAGCTTTTTAAGAACTCTTGGGTGTAACCCATCTGAGCCTGGAGCCTTATTCACATTAATTTTATTTAACTTGGCTTGGACCATTTCTACACTAAGCCAACTTGTTATATCAGTTTATGTATTAACAGCACTGGTGCCGTCTATCTCCGCACTGGGACTGCCATCATCAGCTCTAGCACCACCTCCAATAGTACTGACACCACCTACATCCATACTGGGCATGCCCACTTCAGCACTGGCCCTGCCCACATCAGCTACTTTCTCCTCTTTTGTAAATACAGAGCTGAAGAACCTATTTAGAAGCTCTGCCTTCTCCAAATCCTCAGCGACTAGCTCCCTATTATGGTTATTTAAAGGTCGCACATGTCCTGACTTTGGCTTTTTTAGCTTCCCGTTAGTGAAAGCTAGTTCTTCAGATTCATTAAATGGCCAACCATGTATGAACAGGACATCACTCTATTATGGATCTTGGAGAGGAATGACCTTTTAAAGAAAACAAAGATGGACAACAAAATTATTAACCTTTTACAAAAGGCTTAATCTGAAGTTGAAACTTGTATTGGAAATATATGCATTTGGCCTACAGGAGCTGAACTTCTTGCCTTACTTGGTAATGCTCAATGGATTAAAATAGATAAGTTCTGTCTTGCCGTGTATGTTGACATATGATTTTAATTTGATATGGCATTCTAATAACTCGCTTCTCAGCTTTATCTAAAGAAGCTTATTGAAGTTGTGGGTATTAAACTAATCTCTCAGTGTCCCACATCAGTTTCCCTTCTTCACGATCACCTCTAAAGCTCTACATATATTTAGCAAGGTTTCTAAAAGTTCTATATTGGGATCATGCCTTCAGCATAACTTTTTAAACTATGAAGCAAAAAGAAAATTTGTGTGCTTTTTGTGTATAGATGAAATGTAAAGTCCTAAGGAATGAAAAGTATAATTTAAAGGCTTAAAGCTTTGCACCTTTATTCTTAAAAAAAAAAACTGCATCAAAAAGTATAAAAGTGCAAACTAAGGGCCACATGCATGAAAACTGCCTAGGTCTAAAACTTACTTTGTTGCCCATAGTAACTAATCAAAGCACCCCTTTCATTTTTCCAGAGCTCTATATGAAATGAAAGGGGCACTCTGATTGGTTGCTATGGGCAACAAAGTGAGTTTTAGACCTAGACAGTTTTCATACATGTGGCCCTAAGTGTTTTTAGAGAGGGGTCTTAGTAAGAAGACTCATTTTCAAATACTCTGTTCAATGATTCTAAAGAAACAGAAAGGTTTCTAGTATAAAATTCTCATCTATCAGCCAGAGCAGCTAAAATGTGCATCACTCATTCTCAAGGACATACATGTTTTCAATAAGCAATATGTAATACTCAATCGCCCCTGTAATGGTGCTGCAACAGAACTAAATACCTGCTGCCATGTCTACAGATTATAGTTGATTACTGGGGACGTAATGTGATTAATATATTGTGAGGATATCTTTCTAAACAAATGGGACCTAAAAGCCAACAACCCTTTAAAGAGAAACTAAAAAAAAATTCTCTACTTCTAAACTTAAGAAAACATTGTGTTTGGGACAATTTATACTTCCATTTATATGTTTCTCACAAAACTTCCAAATCACAGTTCACCAGTTATTCGAAATATTCGATGAGATGCAATTATAGAAATTAAAAATAAGATTTTTTTGCGTCCACATAGCCATCTTTCTTTTACTACTGCTACATACGATGAACTTCATTAATTGATATTGATGATTTACATGAAACCAAGCATGTCATATCAGCACAGGTTTTAGGATTCATATTTTTTATTCTGGTTAGAGCAGATTTTTTTTATACAGTCTTTAAAGAGGTTTTACCAAGAAGGCACTTCATGCCTGGTTCATCCTGCTTCAGCTTTCAGTGTTAAAAATGAGGTATGTATAAACTGCATATCATGTGACCCAGCATATTGTGCTGACTCTAGTCAAACAAAGGTCTGTTTATATAAAGTGATATCAGTAGCTACAATGTAGTTGAGGGGTTAGCACTTCTGTCATTAAGCATAGAGGTCCTAGGTTCAAATCTCTGCAGGAACCAAGCATGTGGGTATTGTATTCTCAATGCACATCTCTGATTGAGGTTTATTTTTCCTTTTTATTTATTTGCACTGTTTACTAATTACTGAGAAGTAGAGAGGACAGAATTTAAATACGGGCCCCGGGGTTTTTGAACCCTGGGTCCCAGTGGGTGTTGTTTTATTTGGGCCCAGAAAAGGAACTCCCAGTATTTTTGCCTGGGGATGAAAATTTAATGTCTAAGCTTTTTGGGGGCAAAAAAGAGGAGTTTTCCCCATCCCTGGTTGAACCCCCTGGAGATGGGGCGTACATTATGGACCTTTAAAGGGTTTAGCAAAAAACGAAAATTTGGAAACGAATTTTAAATTAGGGGTTAATAGGGAAAATATTTTTAAAATTTAATTTGAAAGTTTTCAACAATAAATTTTTACTTTTTTGGAAAACTATTTTAAAACCCCAAAGGGCTCCTTTCCCTATATTTTTTGTATAAAATTTTGTCATGAAGCAAGGTCAATTAATGGTTCATGATGAATACATAAATTTGACATGGAGAATCACAGGTATTGCCACTCTACCTGCAAGATCAATGACAAAAAGTTTTTGGCTGATACATTAAAGCTAGGTTATGACCTAAATTTCTTTAAAGCAAGAGCTGGGAAAGATTTAAAATGTTTTGGCCGGGTTTTTCCCTTTTTGCTTTAAAACTTTAAAAAATATGTGGAACTGATGTGTTTTTCTACCCATCAAAACTCCCCCCCAAAAATTTATTTTTTTGAACACATCAAATAAATCCTTTTAAAGTCTGCCCCTTTTAAAAAAATAAAAAACTTGCCCCACAAACAACTAATCATCATGCTACTAGAGCGACAAAAATATAAAAAAGTTGTTGGTTCGGAACTCAGTAAAATTAAAAATAAAAAAATGTGAACTTTTTTAAAAGGTAAAATCCCAGTTACAAAAATTAATTTTAAAAAAACATCTATGGAACTAAAAATTTCATTTAAGGGCACCGGACAAAGGCTTCCATGGTCACGAAAGGCCCAAAAATTTTGAAAAAGGGTTTTCGATATTTAATGTTTTTAAAAGGCTTTTTTTGTAAATGGTCTTTTAAATGTCTGAGAAATTCCGAGGGGGGACCGGGGTTTGGGTTTAAAAAATATGCTAAAAAAGAAAAAACCCCATGTATTTTGCTTTTCCAATTTGTGAGGTTTTTTTAAAATGTTAGTAATATAAATGTATTTTTGCTTGTGACCGTCAATTTGGGTTAAACTCACCATGAACAAGAAAATTATTACTTTGAAGTCATAAAAGAACTGAACAACACAAAGCTTTTTATGCAAAATCTATTAAAGACAGCTTTGTATTCAATTCTGTAAATGTAAAAGATTTGCATTCAGGATCCATATTTTATTTTTGGGAATTCCTTAAAAAGTTTTTTTCAAAACTTCACTTTATTTTTTGGGGAAAAAAGGCTCCCCTTTTGGGAAATTGTGCGGGAAAATTTAAAAGGGTTTGTCCATGATAATTTTTCTAAATAAATGTTTTCCTGGTTTGAAACAATTTAAAATTTTTAAAAAACGGGCCCTCGTCCTTACCTCTGTTCCAGCACTGCCACCGTCTTCCCAGGTCTTCTGCTCACTTCTTGATCCTGGCTGCAGCGGGTAAAAATGTTTTTGCCGTACATCACTGTTTGGGACCCTTAAATTTCCCCAAACGCAACAGGAAATTTTAAACATGCCCGCTGCAGAAAACAGCAGTTTGCGCGGTGACGTTCCAATTTCCAAAAAGTGTGGGGAGACGGGGGGACAGCGATAACGGGGGGAAGGAAAAAAAACCCCTATAAGGCACCCCCCCAATTGGGTCCTGTACAAGAAAAAAAAATTTCCCTTAAACCGACCCCCAAATTTTGGGCCCAATCAAAATAATCCCGGGAATTAAATTACCCCTACCCCCAGATCAAAGAAACCATAACCGAAAACCATTTTTTTTTTTTCAAGAAAGGCATCAAAAACCCCCCTTCTTTGAATTTTGGTCAATAAATCCAAACCATCACAACCTTTTGGGGGCAATTTCCCCAATTTTCCAATTTTCTCACCGTTTTTATAATAAAGAATTCCGATCTGTGATGATAGTGTAACCTTCCTTCCTCTATACGTAGTATGGATAGGATGCCCCCTTGTCATTGTTAAGGTGTAGATGTAGAAAGGTTATGCAAGATCTATGTATACTGTCCTTTTACATATTTGTACATGGTAATCATGGTTTGGGTTAAGGTAATTAGGGTAAAGGTTTTATCACCCCGTCTTTTTTCCAAGCTTAATAATCCCAAATTTGTTTAGCCTTTTTTTGGTACTGTAAAACCCCCCGGGTCCCTTAACAAAACGGGGTTTTGTCCTCCTCTGAACCCACTCTAGCTCAGCTGTATCCTGTATACAATATTGTACAATAATTAGAGATGGGCGAATTGATTCTAACAAAGGGGGAAATTTTTTTTAGAATTTAAAGGAAAAACTTCGGTTCTGAACGAAGTCGAATTTTTTGGGGGACTTCGCGTGAAAAAAAGTGTGCTTTTGATTAAATAAAATGGTCTTTCGAGCAAATGGCTTTCAATTTTTGGGGCAAAGCCCTCTGGGGGGAAAAAAGGGGATAGCCTCTTTTAATTTTGAGGGGATAAGCCAATCAGAGGGCCCAGGGATCTGGGGACGCACCCCGGGCCCATATAAGTTCCCGGGCGGACGAGGGAGCTCAAAAATCCCTCATGAATCAGGGAAGGGGCTGCCTTGCCCCGGGTGATTGTTTATAGTTATTACTGAAAAACGAATTTTTATTTCGCGATTTTTGTGGGGTGTCTTTGTTTGTCCCAGAGGGTTTTTCTTTAATGTTCTATTTCTGATTTTTTTTGGGGTATTGGATCTTTAAGTCCAGTTTTGCGTCCACGCTACTTTTCAAAAAAAATTTTAATGCCCCTTTTTGCTTTCCAGCACATTTAATAACTAAGCCCGTTCCTGTTGTATTCATTTAAAGAAACAGGGGGTTTTTTTTTTTTTTTTCAATACAAATACCATTCATTTTTGGCCCGCTCAATTTTTTTTTTTTCCCCCAATTTTAAAATCCGGGGGAATTTAAACGTTTTTTTTCCCGCTTTGGTGACTTCCAAAAAAACCGTTTTTTTTCTTGTAGCCTAATTCACAAGGGGAAGGTTAATTACAATTTTTTTCTTTGTTGTGTGCGTAGAAAACCCCGCCCTTTGTAACCGCTACAAACTCGTAGTTTGTGGTTTTCTCAAATTTTTTAAAACGCAAATTTTCATCCGGGGTTAATTAAGGCCCGGGGTTTTTTCTCCCGTGGTTTACAAAAAAAACCCCTTTTTTCCCCCGCCAAAAAAATTTAAAAATTTTTCCTGTACCTAATTCACAAGCGAAGGTTAATTAAATTTTTCTTTTTGGGTTTTGGAGCGTAAAAAAACACGCAAATTTTTAACACGCTACAAAGCCGTAGTTTGGGGTTTCTCAATTTTTTTTGGCCCGAAATTTTAAAATTCCAGTGGTTAAAAACCCTTTGTTTTTCTGCTGTGGAGACAAAAAAAAAACCGTTTTTTTTTTTTTCACTGCCAAAAATTTTCCCAATTTTTTCCGTCCCCAAAATTTTTTCAGGGGGAAAAGGGTTTAATTCCAATTTTTTCCTTTTTGTTTAGCTAGAAAAACCCCTTTTTGAAAACAGTAAAAAGCTTGAAGTTTGGGGTTGCCCCAATTTTTTGGGCCAATTTACACCGGGGGTTAATTAACTTTGTTTTTCTGCGGGTGACAAAAAAAAAACCGTCTTTTTCAAAACCCCAAAAATTTAAAATTTTTCCTGCCAAAATTTCCCAAAAGCGAAGGAAAATTGAATTTTTTTCTCGGGTTTGTTACAAAGAAAACACGCAATTGAAACACGCTACAAAGCCGTATTTTTTGTGGTTGCTAATCTTTTGGCGCAATTTACACCCGGGGGTTTTTTTAAGCGTTGTTTTTTTGCGGGTGGTAACAAAAAAAACCCGTTTTTTTTCACCCCCAAAAAATTTAAAATTTTTTCCCCTGTCCCATAATTCCAAGCGAAGGTTAATTAAAAATTTTTCTCTTTTTGTGTAGCTAAAAAACCGCAATTGAAAACACGCTACAAAGTGTAGTTTGGCTGCTCAATTCTTTTGCGAAATTTTCCCAATTTTTAAATTTAAGCCTTGTTTTTCTGCTGGTTTGAAAAAAAATAAACCGCTTTTTCCACAAAAAAAAATTTAAAAATTTTTCCTGTACCAAAATCAAAGCAGGAAATTTATTTTTTTTTTTCTCGGGTTTGGGTAGCAAAAGAAAACAGGGCAATTGAAACACGTTAAAGCTCGTGTTTGTGGTTGCCAAACTTTTGGCGAAAATTTACATCCCGGGGGTTTTAATTTTAAGCGTTGTTTTTTGCTGTGGTAACAAAAAAAAACCGGGTCTTTTTCACCCCCAAAAAATTACAATTTTCCTGTATTTTTAATTCACAAGAAAAGGGGTTAATTAAAAATTTTTTTCTCTTTTTTTTGTAGCGTAAAAAACACGAAAATTGAAACCCAGCAAAAAAACTCGTAGTTTGATTTGCTCAATTGTTTGGCGAAATTTTTTCCCAAAGGGGTTTAAATTAAAGCGTTGTTTTTTTCTGGATGAAAAAAAAAAACCGTTTTTTTTCATCCCAAAAATTTTAAAATTTTTCCCTTTTTACCATAATTAACAAGAGAAGGTTAATTAAAAATTTTTATCTTTTGTGTGAAAGCGTAAAAAAACCCTTTTTGTAACACGCTAAAAAGCTTGTATTTTTTTTGGGGTTTTCCCTAAATTGTTTTGGGGAAATTTTTACATCCGGGGGTTTAAATTTTAAGCGTTTTTTTTTTCTCCTGGGGTGACAAAAATAAACCGAAATTTTTTCACCCCCAAAATTAAAAATTTTTCCCTTGTCCCCTAATTCACAAGCGAAGGTTAATTAAAATTTTTTTTCTCTTGTTGTGTAGCGTAGAAAACACGAAAATTGTAACAGGGTTTACAAAGTTTGTAGTTTGGGGCCCTGCTCAATTCTTTTCCCGCTTTTACTTCCGGGGTTTTAATTTAAAAGCTTTGTTTTTCTGCTTTTGGGAAAAAATTTAAACCGTTTTTTTCACACCCAAAAAATTTAAAAATTTTCCTGTACCATAATTCACAAAGCAAAGGGTTTAATTAAATTTTTTCTCGGGGTTTTTGTAGCATAGAAAACACGAAAATTGAACCCACGCTACAAAGCCGAAAGTTTGTGGTTGCTCAATCGTTTGGCGAAAAATTTAAAACCGGGGTTTAAATTAAGCGTTGTTTTTCTGCTTTTGGTAACAAAAAAAAAAACCGTCTTTTCACCCCCAAAAAATTAAAATTTTTTCCTGTCCCCTTTAAATTCACAAGCAAAGGTTAATTAAAAATTTTTTCTCTTTTGTGAGGTAAAAAAAAGAAAACCGCAATTGAAAACACGCTACAAACTCGTATTTTAGGTTGCCCCAATTTTTTTGGGCCCCAATTTACCCCAGGGGGTTAATTTAAGCGTTGTTTTTCTGCTGTGATGAAAAAAAATAAACCGTCTTTTTCACTGAAAAAAAATTTAAAAATTTTTCCTTACCAAAATTTTCCCCAAAGAAGGTTAATTAAAATTTTTTCCTTGTTGTGTAGCGTAAAAAAACCCCCAAATTGTAACCCTAAAAAGTTGGAAGTTTGGGGTTTTGCTAAATTTTTTTGGCGAAAATTTTACATCCGGGGGTTTAAATTTAAAAGCTTGTTTTTTCCTGGGGTAAAACCAAAAAAAAAACCGTTTTTTTCACCGCCAAAAATTAAAATTTTCCTGTACCAAATTCACAAGCAAAGGGTTTAATTAAATTTTTTTTTTTGTTTTGGGTTTGCGAAAAAACACGAAAATTGTAACCGCAAAAAAGCTATATTTGTGGTCTCAATTCTTTTGCGAAATTTTACATCCGGGGTTTAAATTTAAAAGCATTGTTTTCGGGCTGTGGTGACAAAAAAAAAACCGTCTTTTTCACAGCCAAAAAAATTAAAATTTTTTCCTGTCCCCTAATTCACAAGCAAAAGGTTAATTAGAATTTTTTTTCTGGTTGTGTGGGCATAAAAAAACACCAATTTTTAAACACCTACAAAGCCCCGTATTTTGGGGGGGTTTTGTTTCATTCGTTTGGCGCAATTAACACCCCGGGGTTAAATTTAACTTTGGGTTTTTCTGCGTGGTAAAAAAAACCTTCTTTTTCCCCAAAACCCCAAAAAAAATTAAAAATTTTCCTGTACCATAATTCAAAAAGAAAAGGGTTTAAATTAAAAATTTTTTTTCCCCTTGTTGTTTTACTAAAAACACGCAATTGTAAACCCCCTACAAAGTCGTATTTTTTGAGGTTGCTCAATTGTTTGGCGAAAATTTACCCAGTGGTTAATTAAGCTTTGTTTTTTCTGTATGCCCAAAAAAAAACCGTCTTTTTCCTCCCAAAAAATTAAAAATTTTCCCTGTACCATAATTCAAAAGAAAAGGTTAATTACAATTTTTTTTTTCTTTTTTGGGGTAGCGTAAAAAAACACGCAATTGTAAACGCTCCAAACTTGAAAGTTTGGGGTTCCAATTGTTTGGCGCTTTTTACACCCGGGGGTTTAAATTTAAAGCGTTGTTTTTTCCTGTGGTGACAAAAAAAAAAACCTTTTTTTCACCCCCAAAAAATTTAAAAAATTTTCCTGTACCAAAATTTCCCCAAGCAAAGGGTTAATTAAAATTTTTTTTCTTTTTTTTGTAGCATAGAAAACAGGGCCAATTGAAAACACGCTAAAAAAGGTTTTTTAAGTTTTGTGGCTACTCAATTTTTTTGCGAAAATTTTACATCCGGGGGTTAATTTAAGCATTGTTTTTTTTGTTGGGGTGACAAAAAAAAACCGCCCTTTTTTCACACCCAAAAAAATTAAACAATTTTCCTTTCCCTAATTCACAACAAAAGGTTTAAAATTAAAAATTTTTTTCTCTTGTTGTTTAGCGAAAAAAAACATGCCTTTGTAACACGTTTCAAACCCTTATTTTGGGGTTGCTAAATTTGTTTGGCGCAATTTAAAATCCACGTTTAATTAAAGCGTTGTTTTTCTGCGGGTGGTGACAAAAAAACCGTTTTTTTCACCCCCCAAAATTAAAATTTTTCCCTGTACCTAATTCAAAAGCAAAGGAAAAACAAAAATTTTTTCCTTTTTGTGTAGGGGTAGAAAACATGCCATTTTAAAACGCTAAAAAAGCTCGTAGTTTGTGGTTGTCAAATTTTGGCGAAATTTTTACATCCAGGGGTTAAAAACGTTTTTTTTTCCCCTGTGGTGACAAAAAAAAACCCGTCTTTTTCACTCCCAAAAATTTTAAAATTTTTTCCTGTCCCAATAATTCACAAGCGAATGTTAATTAAAAATTTTTTTTCTCTTGTTGTGTAGCGTAAAAAAACCCGCAATTAACACGCTACAAAGCTAGTTTTTGTGGCTGCTTTTTTCCCTTTTGCGAAATTTTTACATCCAGGGTTTTAAAAAGGGTTTTTGTTTTTCTGTGGGGACAAAAAAAAAAACCGTCTTTTTCACCGCCAAAAATTACAATTTTCCTGTAGCAAAATTCACAAGCAAAGGGTTTAAATTTAAAAAAATTTTTCCTCTTTTTGTGTACGTAAAAAAACACGCAATTGAACAGCAAAAAGCTATAGTTTTTTGGCTGCTCAATTCTTTTGCGCAATTTAAAATCCGGGGGGTTAAATTTAAAAGCGTTGTTTTTTTTCTGGGTGACAAAAAAAAAACCGTTTTTTCACCCCCAAAAATGACAATTTTCCTGTGGGCAAAAACCCAAAAAAGGTGAAGGTTAATTAAAATTTTTTCTTTTTTTGGGGGTTTTTAGAAAAACCCAACCCAATTTGTAACACGCTAAAAAACTCGTAGTTTTTTTTTTTGCTAAATTTTCCTTTTGCCAATTTACTCCAGGGGTTAATTTAGCAGTGTTCGGGCATTTTGTACCCAAAAAAAAAAAAACTTTTTTTTTTACCCCCCACAGAAAAAAACTTAGAAAATTAAATATCCGAATTTTTTAATTTAAGCCTGTTTGTGTTTTATATTGAGTAAAATACACAAGTTTTTAAACGGACTTTCCAAGAAAATTTTTTCCCTGCCCATTTGTTGGGGGCGCAAATTTTTATCCAAGAGTTTCCAAGCGTTACTGGGTTTATTTGGAGTCAAATACAGGGTGTGTATTTAAACTTTTACAAAAAATCTTATCAAAAAAGTGTCTGTACATTTTAAAAAACAAACAGTAAATTTAGACAAGAGAGGGGCAGGCTCTTCACCTGCGAGTGGCAGAGGGACAAAAAAATCCCCCCAGGGCCCCACAAGCAAAAGGGGGCGTCACAGCAGGGGGGCGTCGGTTTAGGGGCCCCAAAACCCCTGTCATTAGCTGCCGGTGGGGACCAGCAACCCAAAGTTCTTGATTGGTTGGGCAAGGTTCCCTCCCCTACCTTTCCCCAAAAGGGCCCTCTGACAACCCCCCCCCCCAAAAGCGGGGGGAACGCAGAAAAAAACCATTTGTTTTGGGATGGCCCGGGAGCGGGTCAGCGGGCCCCCACCCGTCCCCCCAAAACCCCCCTCTGTCCCATCCGGTTCCCTCACCGAGATCAAATATGTGGTTTGGCTCAGCGCCCCCTAATAGCGGGATGAAAAATTTGAGGAGGGCAGTCAGAAGTCTTGCCAGCGAAGAAATGGGGCCAATAACCCCTGTTTCTTGGGAGTAAAACGGCAAAAATATAGAGTGGAGAGTGGCATGGGGGTCATTTGTGAGGGGCAGCCTTTTGCATAAACCCAAAACCCGGTTTATGAGGGGCGCGTGACGTGAAAAACAAATAGGGGGATGTAGCCGACCGCAAATTGGGGCCGGGGGGGAGGCAAGGGGTTCATCCGTCCCGGAGAAAAAAGGGGCGTCAACTTTCGCGTCAGGGAGCAGCGCAGCCCCCAAGTGGGGTTTTGTGGGCCGTTGGGGCAAACAGGATAGCAGCAGTGTGGGTCGGGGGGCCAAGGGCCCCCGGGGGAAAAAACCCCTTCGCAGGTCCCAAAAAAAGTAGCGGACAGGGGCTCAGCGAGGCAGCGGCGGCAGTAGTCACTCAGTGCGGAGCGGTTTTGGGGGTTTAAAAAACCCATAAATCGGCGGTGTGGCAAACCTTTTCTAAACACGGGGGGGCGGGAAAACGGGTTTTAAAGTAGAAAACTGTGGGCAGAAAGTTAAACGTGGCCAGGGAAACTAACTTTTGCCCGCGTCAACACATCAGGTCACCCTCCCGGGGGCCTGAAAGAAAAAGTGGCTCAAAAGTTTGGGGGTCCATCCTGCCGGGGCCCCAGCAACAGCAGCCGCACAGCGCCCAGGGGGACGCATTCCATTGCAAACCAGTCAAGGCTTCCCCCACCTCTGCAGAAGGGAGCTTTTTTCCCCTTTGACATATCTCCTGTTTTCCCGATCCCTCTCCTCGCTACTGATGGCGCCAGCAGTCGTTAGCGAGGCGAATTTCAAAAAGGACAAAAGTATGCGCCAAACCCGGGGCCCAAGGGGCAGCAGTGACCGGGCTCCTTCCAAGTTATTTTTCCCGCAGTCCCTCCCTTTCCCAAAAAGGTGGACTCTGCACCGTTTTTTGAGAACTAAAGGCTTGGCCGAGCCGAAAGGGGGGGGGAAAAAAAATGGTTCCCCAACCGTAATTTTTTTTTTCCAAAAAGGCAGACCCCCACTTCCTAAATATTAGAACAGAAGGGGGCCCGTCCTTGGCTTTTTCGGGGTTTTTTCCAAGGTTGGGAAAGGCAGGGGGGGGGGGGGGGCCCGGGGGGGGGGGGGGGGGGGGCGTCTTGGGGCGTAATACGGTTTAGGGCCAGTGCAAAGTCCTTTAAAGGCCCACGGTGAATGTGCTTCCGGGCCCCGGCACACCAAAAAACTTGGACAGGAAAACGCCGCTTTCCCTCCACGTTGTCAAACTGGGCCCTGGCCCAAAGTCCGCCTCCTCCTCCTCCACCCCCACCCCCATTCGGGTTCCACAAGAACTCTCCATTATACCACATGTGTAGGGCACAGCGGTGTCACCCCAGTTCTACACCTGGCTTGCCCGGGGAACGAAGTTTACACAGGGGAGGGCGCTCTGCGTCATGGGAGCAAGAAATCAATGTGTGGCTTTCTCCGCGCCAAATGCAAATCGGAACCATGGTGACGGACAAGGGAGGAAAAATGGGTCCGCGCTGCCCCCGAAAGGGGGGATGGCCCTGCCCCCCTGCATGGTTTCACGTGTTCAATTGGTTTGAAAAGGTTCCTGAAGTCTTCCCCCGGGTCTTCAGGAAAAATTCTGAAAAAGGCCCGGAAAATGTTTCATGCACTTTTTCCATTCGTACAAAACCCCGGAAAACCCTCCCGGTTTTCAGCGGGAGAACGGCCCCCCCCAAAAACACTTGATACCCATGTTTTCCCCCGTTGGAAAATTTCCCGCCCCCACATGTTGGACCGGGGCTGTATGAACAGAGAAAAAGGGCCCTTTAAAGAATTTTTTTTTTTTACCCCCGGGGGACAAGTTCCCCCTTTTTTGTAACTTTGGTTCAGGGCCGTGGCAAACCCCTTTTGCTTGGGGCACCTTCCTTTTTTTGAGGCCCTTCGGGAGGCCACGTTTTTTGTCAGTCCCCAAAGGGCTACGGGGGTTTAAAAGTCATTTCCCCTGTTCATGTAAAAGGAAAAGATGCTCAAAAATCCCGTTTTTTGGGCCGGGGATGGAGACGTGGGGATACATCCGCGGCCCCATAGTCCCGGGGGAAATGAAATGGGGGAAGGGGGACAAGGGGGGCAGAAGCATTGTCTGGGGAAATGAGTGGACTTTTTACCCCGGTGACAAAAGGAGGAGGACGGGGGCCCCTGGAGGAGGGAGATGGAGAAAGAGGAAAATGGGCCCGATGACCTGCAAGCACCGTGGGAGTAAAACAGGGGGGAGATGGGGGCAGGGACCCCCCGGGTGTCGCTTGTGCAGATTTGGCCCCGGGAACATGCTGATTTGACTGGCTAGTGAAAGCCGAATAGTCCAACATCCGGGAAAGGGATGGCCCCTTTTGGGTTTTCCACCCTATTGGACCCTCGCCTTTCCCGGGCCAAAAGGGAAACCTTTTTCCCAGTATTAAAAGGGGGGACAAACTCAAATACTATGGGGGAAAACCTCCGTAGTCCCGGTTTGGGCCCCTGCCCCATGTCGGGCCCTCGGGCCCTCCTCGACGGGCTGGGCCGGGGGGTTTTTCAGCATCACGTCTACTGCCGCGGGTCCGGGGGGGGGTGGGGGGGTCGGAGCAGTAAACCCGCTCCATCCCGCAGCAACCAAGTCTGGAGTCACTGAAGCAGCTTCCTTCACCCCCTAGTGGGAGGGCGTCCCAGCAGCAGTAGCAAAACAG